>WNWK01013589.1:0-54713 GCA_009830355.1 Cherax destructor
TCAGTCAGTCGCTGTATCTCAAGCTTAGCTACCCTTAGTTCTTCCTTCAGCTGCTGGTAGAGTAGCTCAAGAGAGGACATCTTCTTCAGATTGACAGAGAGCACACAAGACACGTCTTCACTGGAGCACACAAGACACGTCTTCACTGGAGCACACAAGAAATATTTCAGTGAAGGCACAACCTTAACTCTGACATTACACACACACACACACACACACACACACACACACACACACACACACACACACACACACACACACACACACACACACACACACACACACACACACACACACACACACACACACACACACACATACACACATACACACACAACACCCTCCATACCCTTCGCTCCCTCCCACCCTCCATTCCCTTCACTTCCTCCCACCCTCCATACCCTTCACTCCCTCCCACCCTCCATACCCTTCCCTCTTTCCTCCACACCCTTCCCTCCTTCCTTCACACCCTTCCCTTTTCTTTTATACCCTTCCCTTTTTCCTCCATTCCCTCCCCTCCTTCCTATACACCCTTGATTCCTCCATCCACTCCCTTCCCTCTTTCCTCCATACCCTTTCATCCTTCCTTCACACTCCTTCTTTACTCCACACTTCATTTTCCATCATCATCATCATCATCCTCTTCTTCCTCCTTCTCCTTCTCTTCTTCCTCCTCCTCCTCCTTCTTCTCCTCTACTCCTCCTCCTCCTGCTCTCAGCCTGGGTATTAAACTCTTGAGAACACGCAACACGCAACAACCACAAATTAAATACTCAACATAGAGTGAACAAAGAGTGTAAATTGTTAGGAACTAAATGAAACTCAGTTGTGCTCCCAGTCTGTGTGTTCTTCAGCAGGCCAGCAGCAGCAGCAGCAGGAACAGTAGGGATCACAGTCCAGCAGCAGCAACAGTAATGATCACAAGCAAGCAACATCAGCAGCAACAGTAGGCATCACAGTCTAGCAACATCAGCAGCAACAGTAGGGATCACAGTCTAGCAACAGCAGCAGCAACAGTAGGGTAACACGGTCCAGGAACAGCAGCAGCAACAGTAGGGTAACACGGTCCAGCAACAGCAGCAACAACAGTAGGGATCACAGGCCAACAACAGTAGGGATCACACGCCAGCAGCAGCAGCAACAACAACAGTAGGGATCACAGGCCAGCAGAAACAACAGTAGGGATCACAGGCCAAAACAACCAACAACAGTAGGGATCACAGACCAGCAGCAACAACAGTAGGGATCACAGGCCAGCAGCAGCAGCAACAAAAGTATGGATCACAGACCAGCAACAACAGCAATAGGGATCACAGGCCAGCAGCAGCAATAGTAGAGTTCACAGGCTTGCAGCAATAACAGTAGGAATCACAGGAAAGCAGCAGTAGGAATCACTCACAGGGAAGCAGCAGCAGTAGAAATCACAGGACAGCAGCAGCAGGAATAACAGGAGAGCAGCAGCAGTAGGAATCACAGGACAGCAGCAGAAGGAATCACTCGGCAGTAGCTGCAGTAGGAATGACAGGAAAGCAGTGGCAGCAGAAGGGATCAAAGACTAGCAGAAGCTGCAGAGATCACATGCCAGAAGCAACAGCATCAGCAGAGATCACATGCCAGAAGCAGCAGCATCAGCAGAGATCACAAAGCAGCAGGATTCCCTCACTCCTCACTAACAACTTCTTCACTTTTCTCCCTCGTTCTCCTCCTTTAGTCTTCTCCCTCACTCTTCCTCACACTTTCCTCATTCATTATTTATTTTACTGTCAGTTTTAGTCATTAGTGTTCATTCCCTCAGTTTCAGTCACTAGTGTTCATCCTATCAGTCTTAGTCACTAGTGTTCATCCTGTTAGTCTTAGTCACTAGTGTTCATCCTATCAGTCTTAGTCACTAGTATTCATCCTGTTAGTCTTAGTCACTAGTATTCATCCTGTTAGTCTTAGTCACTAGTGTTCATCCTATCAGTCTTAGTCACTAGTGTTCATCCTGTTAGTCTTAGTCACTAGTGTTCATCCTATCAGTCTTAGGCACTTGTGTTCATCCTATCAGTCTTATGCACTTGTGTTCATCCTATCAGTCTTAGTCACTAGTGTTCATCCTGTTAGTCTTAGTCACTAGTATTCATCCTGTTAGTCTTAGTCACTAGTGTTCATCCTCTCAGTCTTAGGCACTTGTGTTCATTCTGTCAGTCTGTCACCATAACTCTAATCATATTTAAATAAAAACAATAAAATGCGATTTAAATATTTTTATATCAAACTCTCATAACTCGGTTCGATCCCCGGTACGGGTGGAAATATTGTGGGCGTGTTTCCTTAAGACACCGCTGTCCCTGTTCACCTGGGTGTGTCACATCCTTGCGACAAAATTAACCTAATTTTCCAGCATTGATCTCATAACAAGGGGCTTTGTATATAACTGATGTCAGCTATGGTCTGTATATAGTTGTATCATGTTCTTGTAGAAATAAAGATTATTATTATTATTTTATTATTATTATTGTTAGTAGTAGTAGTATTGTTGTTATTATTGGTATTATGTTTACAACAAAATAAGACAGCAACAATGTGTCGTAACAAACTTCTCGTCACAGTTGTGTTCTTAAGTTGATTGATGATCTCTGATGTGTCTGCTTCTGTGATGTATTTTGGGAAGGTAAGGATATACACCACGATCTATAAATTGACAGTCCGACGCTCTACCGTCTTCACCACCAGACTTACAAGAGGAAGGAGTCGGAACTAATACTGTACTAAATTCCGTCGGAGGTACCATCTGTAACCCAACTGAACTCATTCCTACAGCGCAGAAGCTTAAGATCTATTCTTGCTTTCCTCTAGGTCAAATAATTATAATTTATGAACACAGATTAAGTTGTAATTAACAATTGTCAACAAATAAACAGAAAGATTGACAGTTGTTTATTACAACTTAATCTTTGTTCATAGACTATATGGCCTAGTGTGAGGCAAGAATAAATCTACTCTTAAACCTCCTGGGCTGTATTGAGTTCATCTGGTGCCTCTGACGGAATTTAGTACAGAAAGTGCTAGTTCCGACTCCTTCCTCTTGTAAGCTCGGTGATGGAGACAGTAGATCGTCGGACTGCCAATTTACAGACCGCGGTTCGCGCTCCTCTTCCATATTTCTGTTTATTCATTGACAGTTAATTACAACTTAATTACTCCATCCCTATCTTGCCGAAGGCGTGCCGATACTACTGTTAAAAAACTACAATATATCTCCACTCCTCCTCCTTCAGAGTGCAGGCAATGCACTTCCCACCTCCACGACTCAAGTCCAGCTAACCGGTTTCCCTGAATCTCTTCATAAATGTTACTTTGCTCACACCCCAGCA
This sequence comes from Cherax destructor, assembly GCA_009830355.1. NCBI lineage: Eukaryota > Metazoa > Arthropoda > Malacostraca > Decapoda > Parastacidae > Cherax > Cherax destructor. The sequence continues at coordinate 3,357 of WNWK01013589.1, forward strand.
GCACGTCGCCATGAAAACCAGTTACCTTCACTCGCTCATATCTAACACTCGCACATGCTTGCTGGAAGTCCAAGCCTCTCGCACACAAAACCTCCTTTACTCCTTCCCTCCAACCTTTCCTAGGACGAACCCTACCCCGCCTTCCCTCAACTACAGATTTATATATCATCCAAGTCAACCTATTTTGTTCCATCCTTATAATCTCCAAGCTACGGATTCTCTACATAAAATTCACGTCACACATTGCCTTCAAACACGACATCTCCGCTGCCTCCAGCCTTCTCCTTATTGCAACAATCACCACACATGCTTCACAACCATATAAGAGCGTTGGTACCACTATACTCTCATACATTCCCCTCTTTGTCTCCACAGACTCCTCAGTGCACCACTCATCTTTTACCCTCGTGAATTCTATGATTCACCTCGTCTTTCATAGACCCATCTGTTGACAAGTCCACTCCCAAATATCTGAACACATTCACTTCATCCATACTCCCTCCCTCAAATCTGATATCCAGTCTTTCATTATCTAATTTTATTTTGTTATCCTCATCACTTTGCTCTTTCCTATGTTCACTACTTTTACTTTTACATGCCCTCTCAGGTTCGTCCACTTGCCTCTGCAACTTATTTCAGAATCTCCCAAAAGCACAGTGTCATCGGCAGAAAACAACTGTGGCAACTCCCACGTTGTATTAGCATCTATATCCTTTAATCCCACACCTCTTCTCAACACCCGAGCATGCACATCTGTTACAACCCTATCTATAAATATATTGATTAAGCAAGAGTGCAATACAAAATCGCAGGATTGCTCATTATGCCATGAGGCCTCATGAGGGATTGGTGACGTCAGACCAGCGTTTTCCACACCTGGTCTTCATGTTTCATCCGCCTGGGAATGTTTTCTGCCCTTCGGTATAATACATAACCAATAGTAGTAAGCCCATTTAGGTACAACTGCTTAAGGGTACAATACGGTTGCAGCATAGTGATTGCAACTTACTTCTGGGGATTACAACCCAAAAGGGTTAGGCTGTTAAGAGGTGATGAGGAATAATCGGAAAATTCATGAATAGGCAGGATATTATGTCATAAAGAATAATCGGAATACTAAGGAAGATTCATGAATAACCAAGGAACAGTTATAATAATTGAAACTAATTATATCTGAAGGCAGTATGAAGAGATTCTTCTGAGGTCTACCTAGAACCTTCTAAAACCTTCCTGGACGTACGGAAGTTTAAGTTGACAATGTCCGCATTCAACTCTTTTATTAATTAGCAGAATCACATATAATTTCATTGTTTTGTATGTGTACTACCCACTATTGCAAGGTAATCTCTAATGTCATATGACTGGTAGACGACGATTAGATGTAGCTTAGGGCTGTCCATTAAATCTCCTATTACCCACTTTCTCTAAGCCTCGGAGACAATCTCTATCCGACCCCCATATGGGGGGTGAGGGGACAGGATGCACTTGCGATGAACGGTGTCTGTGTCGTGACTGGCGTCACCACGCTACGTTACTCTATGTATGTATGTATATATATATATATATATATATATATTTTATATATATATATATATATATATATATATATATATATATATATATATATATATATATATATATATATATGTTGTGCCGATTAGGTAAAACTGGTCAATTAGCAAGAACTCATTTAAAATTAAGTCCTTTCTAAAATTTTCTTTTATACGTTTAAAGATATATATTTTTTCATTTACGTTAATGTAAAAATTTATAATTTTGTACCAAGAGAAACTTTGAAAACCTACCTAACCTTATTACAACAAGCGCAATTTAATTTAGCCTAACCCAACTAAATATATTTTAGATACGTTAACATTAATTTAATAATAAACAAACACAATGAAATATATTTTTTTTGTTAGGTTCAGAATGATTTTTGCGAAATTATTGCATACACAAAATTTCGCTTGTCTTATATGGCAAGGTGAGCGCTGCTATTTAAGCCAAAATCGCAAGTTTTACCTAATCGGCACGACATATATATATATATATATTTATGGATATATGTGTGTGTGTGTCCGTAAATAAGAACACTTTTGTGTTCGTACAAAGAGCAACAAAGGTAAGAGGATAACATTTTATATGTTAAACAAATTATTTTTTAAATTCGTCTCAAACAATCTGCAATCAAACAATTATTGACCCACCAATTTAAAACTACTTGATTTTTCTCTGTGTTTTATAGTATTGCTTTGAGTTAACGAAGCTCTAAACACACATATAGCATCAAGGGTAACCCGATTTAATCTATGGTAGGTAAAGGTCGTTGCATTTCCTCGGGTCAAGACACCTTCACCAGTATCAAGGATAGCCCATGGAAAATATGGTAACATTAAAATCTTGATTTTCTCATATCAAAAGCGATAAAAATACGGACCTATTCACGTGGAAACATTTCTCTTCTAAGTCGCAAATTCAACAAATAATACAGTAAAATGATGGCTACATTTCATTTTAGTCTGCATATTTTCTTTCTCGAAAACCCGTAAGATTCTTGGAGCGAGTATGGCTACAAATCTCTGGTGACAGACACTGTGACAGCCTCAGCATGCATGCTGGCCCAGTGTGGTATTTTACAAATCTAGTCATGAATAGTCGCCTAATGATGCAGAGGCCGCCCTGGGTGAATACCATTATCCTGTTTTGGAGAGAGAGTGTTAGCATGAGCTGCCAAGTGTGTTTGTGTGTATACATATATATATATATATATATATATATATATATATATATATATATATACTATATATAAAATTTTCTCTTATGAATAATTTCTATGCTGTTCGATTTTTTTTTTTGCAAATGCAATTGAAAAGGTGCATCCATAATTGAAGAGCGCGTACTATAAAGGCCTTTCCATGTGCAATTCAATTTTGGAAGCACTGTTCCAATTACTCTTACAATAACTCATGAAGAAGATTCATAAAAAAAGTTTACTGCAATAAATCCACACTGAAAAGCAGTATTTTTCCCAAAACTTTCAGGACTTCTCACATAATCTGGAACTAACAAAAGTAATAAAGCAACAAAAGACTCATATAGCAGATATGAGAGATGACAGGTACAGTCAGTGAGCTGCTAGGTTCCTCACTCTCTCAGCCTGGCAGATACATTTCCATTAAAATCACAAAACAGGTGGGCTTCGAACCCATGGATTCACTTAGCATGCGTTGAAGCCCCACCCGTGCCTTTTACAATCGTGTTATTGCGAATTCGTGAGAGCATTTTCATTGTTCTGACATTTTTATTCAGGTCTCATAGCATGTAAATTGTAAGAGTGACATGTCAGTTAAAGGGGAAATTGTCAACATAACTTATAATCCTCCTAAATTTTATGTATTATAAATAAATCTACTTTTTGACAATCCTGGACTTATATTCAAATTGCAATCAGTATTACTTCTTTATGAAGCTTTGGTTCTATTATATTTCGTTCAACCATTGATTTACCAAGCTTTATACCGAGCTTCGTTAGGCATTATCTCCGAGAGCCGAAGTGATTTTGTTCAACTAACATTGTCATAGCAGCAGCAAATCCAGTGAAGAATATGATATCGGCTTTACAAATGCTTTTAACTAGTGTTACATTAACAGTGTAGTAGGAGACGCAGCTAGAAACTGTTCTGAGAACATGTTGACTATCTTTGCATTTCATAATTATGTGTGTGAGAGAGAGATATTAAATTTATTAGAAAATGTTGCTGTCCACGGACCTTGATCACTTCTGGTATACAAGGGTCAAGAATGACAAGACAGTATGGGCAGGGAAAGAAGTGAGGTATATACCGCAGAGAGGCTGGTAGGTGAGTAGTAGGAAAAAGAGGAGAGGGTTGAGAAAGGGAAAGATAGATAGCAGAAGACTTGGAAATTCATACCGATACTGTCTGCTGAGGACAATCAACACCAAACTAGAGTAAGGACTCTTATTTAGTATCTAGATATTTGAGACAAGGACGGTAAAGCATAGAAGTGGAGAGAAAGAGATAATAAAGAAGAAACAGGAGGAAAAGGATGAGAAAGAGAGGGAGGGAGAGGAGGTACAAATACACAAAACACAGAATGTGGATAGGCACTTCCTGGTTTACCTCTTTTATTTCCAACGCCACTGAACGTGTTCCTCCACTTTTTATTTTATATTAGAGTCTCTTCAAGGGAGGTGCCTTGATTCTGGTGATGGCCACTTGATTCAAGATGAACTGCCCTCCACATCCTTGAATCCAACCTGATTAACTCCAAATCTCCAGGAGTTGCATCACCCCTATAGGTTTAGCACTTCCCATTTGATAATAGGTTACTGAAACCAGTGAAGAGTTTTTATGAGGATAGTGAGGCTCAGGTTAGAGTGTGTAGGAGGGAGGGGGACTATTTCCCAGTAAAAGTAGGCCTTAGACAAGGATGTGTGATGTCACCGTGGTTGTTCAATATATTTATAGATGGGGTTGTAAGAGAAGTGAATGCGAGGGTCTTGGCAAGAGGTGTGGGGTTAAAAGATAAAGAATCAAATACAAAGTGGGAGTTGTCACAGTTTCTTTTTGCTGATGACACTGTGCTTTTGGGAGATTCTGAAGAGAAGTTGCAGAGGTTGGTGGATGAATTTGGTAGGGTGTGTAAAAGAAGAAAATTGAAAGTGAATATAGGAAAGAGTAAGGTGATGAGGATAACAAAAGATTAGGTGACGAAAGATTGGATATCAGATTGGAGGAGAGAGTATGGAGGAGGTGAATGTATTCAGATATTTGGGAGTGGACATGTCAGCGGATGGGTCAATGAAGGATGAGGTGAATCATAGAATTGATGAGGGGAAAAGGGTGAGTGGAGCACTTCGGAGTCTGTGGAGACAAAGAACTTTGTCCATGGAAGTAAAGAGGGGAATGTATGAGAGTATAGTTATACCAACACTCTTATATGGGTGTGAAGCATGGGTGATGAATGTTGCAATGAGGAGAAGGCTGGAGGCAGTGGAGATGTCATGTCTGAGGTCAATGTGTGGTGTGAATATAATGCAGAGAATTCGGAGTTTGGAAATTAGGAGGAGGTGCGGGATTTCCAAAACTATTATCCAGAGAGCTGAGGAGGGGTTGTTGAGGTGGTTCGGACATGTAGAGAGAATGGAACGAGACAGAATGACCTCAAGAGTGTATAAATCTGTAGTGGAGGGAAGGCGGGGTAGGGGTCGGCCTAGGAAAGGTTGGAGGGAGGGGGTAAAAGAGGTTTTGTGTGCGAGGGGCTTGGACTTCCAGCAAGCATGTGTGAGCGTATTTGATAGGAGTGAATGGAGACAAATGGTTTTTAATATGTGACGTGCTGTTGGAGTGGAAGCAAAGTAACATTTATGAAGGGATTCAGGGAAACCGGCAGGCCGGACTTGAGTCCTGGAGATGGGAAGTACAGTGTCTGCACTCTGAAGGAGGGGTGTTAATGTTGCAGTTTTATAACTGTAGTGTAAAGCACCCCTCTAGCAAGACAGTGATGGAGTGAATGATGATGAAAGTTTTTCTTTTTCGGGCCACTCTGCCTTCGTGGGAATCGGCCGATGTGTTAATAAAAAAAATAATATTAATAATAATAATAATAATAATTTTAATAATAATAATAATAATAATAATAATAATAATAATAATAATAATAATAATAATGATGATGATAATTATAATAATAATAAAAACAATAATAATACCAATAATCACCATCATCTCTTCACTCGTCACCACACTTGTAACTACAATCGTCACTTCACTAGTGACAACACTCGTCACTTCACTAGTGACAACACTCGTCACTTCACTAGTGACAACACTTATCATTTGTACCCACACAAGTCACCTCACACGTTGCCACACTCATCACATCACTGCATACATCACATCACTATTCACCTCACTTTGCCCCACATTCGTCACCCCTATTTTACCTCATTCGTCACTTCACTTGTCACTGGGCACGTCACCTCACTCCTTTCCGCATACTTCACCTCTGTTTTTATTGAAAGCATCATCTCACTCTTCAACACACTCATCACCTCATTCGTCAACACACTCGCCACTTCACTCGTAATCTCACTCTCCACCACACTCGTCACCTCACGCGTCACTTAACATAAGAACATAAGAATGGAGGAACACTGCAGAAGGCCTATTGGCCCATACAAGGCAGGTCCTTATCAAAACCACCACTATAACTTCCTGACAAATAGGACACAACGAGTAATAGTAAACAGAGTAAAGTCCCAGGCAGCCAAGGTGAAAAGCTCTGTTCCCCAAGGCACAGTACTCGCTCCTTTTCTATTCCTCATCCTCATTTCTGACATAGACAGAGATGTAAGCTACAGCTTCGTGTCTTCCTTTGCGGATGACACCCGGATTGCCATGGCAGTGACCTCCATTGAAGACACTGCAAAACTCCAAGCGGACATCAACCAAATCTTCAAATGGGCCACTCAAAACAATTTGAAGTTCAACGAGGAAAAATTTCAACTACTCAGATATGGAAAACTTGAGGAAATAAAAAATGTATCAGGGTATACGACAAATTTTAACCATGCAATAGAGCGAAAAAGAAATGTGAAGGACTTGGGAGTGATAATGTCAGAGGATCTCGCCTTGAAAGACCATAACAATGTATCTACCTCATCGGCTAGGAAAATGATAGGATGGATAATGAGAACCTTCAAAACATAAGTACGATAACACACCTAAATTAATGGGAACGGTTGAAGGTCCTTGATCTGTATTCCCTGGAACGCAGGCGAGAGAAATACATGATAATATACTCTTGGAAAGTCCTACAGTGATTGGTACCAAACCTGCACACGAAAATCACTCCCTATGAAAGCAAAAGACTCGGCAGGAGATGCAACATTCCCCCAATGAAAAGCAGGGGCGCCACGAGTATACTGAGTCTGGGGCCCAAGACTGTTCAACTGCCTCCCAGCATACATTAGGGGGATTACCAATAGACCCCTGGCTGTCTTCAAGATCGCACTGGACAGGCACCTAAAGTCAGTACCTAACCAACCGGGCTGTGGTTCGTACGTCAGTTTGCGTGCGGCCTGCAGTAACAGCCTTGTTGATCAGACCCTGATCCACCATGAGGCCTGGTCTCAGACCGAGCCGCGGGAGCGTTGGCCCCCGAAACCCTCTCCAGGTAAACTCCAGGTAACCCAAAGCTACCCATGAATTTACTCCCGTGGCCACGACACAAACCAAACCCAGCCCCTCCCGCTCATATATTTGTCCAATCTCTTTGCTACCCAGGGTCCTAGCCTCCATTACCCTACTCTGTTTGAAAACATAAATTTATCCATCTTAAATCCGTTATTCCTGATTCTTACCCGAGTCGATATCCTCATTATTTTATTAATATCGCCTTTGTTTATGCCCATCATCCACTTACACACTTCTATGATAACTCCTTTCATTCTACGTCTCTCAAGAGAGTGAAGATTCAAGGATCTAAGTCTATCTTCATACGGGAGATTTCTTATACAGTGAATAATTTTAGTCATCCTTCTTTGTATGTTCCCTATTGAATTTATATCCATCCTGTAGTAAGGAGACCAAAACTGAGCGCATAATTCAAGTGAGGCTTTACTAGTTATGTATAGATCTATAAAATAACTCCTGTTACTTATACTTCTTGTATTGGCTTAATTTCTGCGTACCATGACTCCTAAGTCCTTTTCACACTGTGTGATCAATCTCTGCTTCATCTAGTTTATAATTTGGAGGGTTATTCTCATTCCCAAGGAATTGGACCTTACACTTGTCCACGTTGAACTTTATCTGCCACTTTTCATGCCAAGATATTAATTTGTCCAAATCCTCCTGGAATTCATTGGTATCTTTCTCAGAATCAATCATTCGGCCTATTTTTGTATCATCAGCAAATTTACTCATGTCACTTGTAATTCCTTCATCAAGGTCATTAATGTAAATTATGAACAACAACGGGCCTAAAACTGATCCTTGTGGAACGCCACTAGTGACCAATCCCCATTCAGATATGACCCCATTAATGAAAGCTCTCTGCTTTATATTGGTAAACCATGCTAGAACCTTACCTGCTATACCATGAGCTGCTATACCATGAGGTACTCTATCGAAAGGCTTAACTGAAATCCAAATAAACAACATCATAGTCTTTATCTCTCTCTACTGCCTCAAATGTTTTATTGAAGAGCGTCAGTAAATTTGTCAGGCAGGAACGACCTCTCTTGAACACATGCTGAGATTCATTAATAAAATTATGCTGTTTAAGGTGACTTCTAATAATATCACCTATAATTGATTCTAATAATTTGCCTACTATAGACATCAGGCATATTGGGCGGTAATTTGATGGAATGGACTTATCCCCTGATTTAAATATAGGAATTACATTAGCCATCTTCTGCATCTCTGGCACAACACCAGTTTGGATGGACGTATTAAACACGCTTGTTAATGGCTGACTAAGTTCCAACTTGCATTCTTTAAGCACTCTTGAAAATAATTCATCGGGACCCGGGGACTTATTTTGCTTCAGTTTATCTACCTGTTAGATAACCATTTCCGTCGTGGCAGTAATATTACTTTATCTATTTTTTCAGGAACTGAATAATTGTCAATTTCTGGTATATTATTTATGTCTTCCTGTGTACAGACTGACAAGAAATAAACCATTAAACAGTGAACTCATTTCCTGTTCATTCTCAGTCAGCTGTCCATCCCCAATTCTCAGCGGTCCCAATTTTTTCCCCTGACTTTTGTCCTATACACTATAACACTATTCTCACTGCAAACCTCACTACTTCTTCAAGTTTCTGATTTGCTTGATCAGGTTTGGGTTTCAAACATTTGCTGCATAATCCAAGACAGACTTTACATGGACTTTTGTGATGACTCTATGAAATTAATGGAAATCAGTCTTAGATTTGCATGAAGTGCAGAGGTTATTCGGTTAATATATATCACAAGTGATATTCTCGGCGCTATACTCATTCCGAGGTCCTTCTTGAGAAAGGTTTGCCGCTTATGTCCCACGAAGCTGTGCTCCATTTTTGGTTTTCTCTACCTTCCCTAAATTTTTGAAACCTCTCCCTGATCCATGAGCTTTATCAAACCTCGTTAAAACTATGTATGGTTCCTGCCTCCACTACGTCACTTTCTAGGCTATTCCACTTCCTGACAACTCTATGACTGAAGAAATACTTCCTAACATCTCTTTGACTCATAGGAGTCTTCAACTTCCAAATGTGACCCCTTGTTTCTGTGTCTCCTCTCTAGAACATCTTGTCTCTGTCCACCTTATCTATTCCTCGCAGTATTTTATATGTCGTTATCATATCTCCCCTAACCCTCCTGTCCTCTAGTGTCGTCAGGCCGATTTCCCTTAACCTTTCTTCGTAGGACAATTCCCTTAGCTCTGGGACTAGTCTTGTTGCAAACCTTTGCACTTTCTCTAGTTTCTTAACGTGCTTGACCAGGTGTGGGTTCCAAACTGGTTCTGCATACTCCAATATGGGCCTGACGTATATGGTGTACAGAGTCTTGAACGATTCCTTAGTGAGGTATTGGAACGCTATTCTTAGGTTTGCCAGCCGCCCGTATGCTGCAGCAGTTATCTGATTAATGTGTGCCTCAGGAGATGTGCTCGGTATTATACTCACCCCAATATCTTTTTCCTTGAGTGAGGTTTGCAATCTTTGGCCACCTAGACTATACTCTGTCTGCGGTCTTTGTTGCCCTTCCCCGATCTTCATGACTTTACATTTGGTGTGTATGTGAGTGTACTCACCTAGTTGTACTCACCTAGTTGTGGTTGCAGGGGTCGATTCAAAGCTCCTGGCCCCGCCTCTTCACTGTCCGCTACTGGGTCACTCTCCCTGCGCCATAAGCTTTATCATACCTCTGCTTAAAGCTATGTATAGAGCCTGCCTCCACTACATCGCTTCCTAAACTATTCCACTTCCCGACAACTCTGTGACTGAAGAAATACTTCCTAACATCTCTGTGATTCATCTGAGTCTTCAACTTCCATCTGTGTCCCCTTGTTGTTGTGTCCCATCTCTGGAACATTCTGTCTCTGTCCACTTTGTCAATTCCTCTCAGTATCTTATATGTTGTTATCATGTCTCCCCTATCTCTCCTGTCCTCCAGTGTCGTCAGGTCGATTTCCCTTAACCTCCCTCGTAGGACATACCCCTTAGCTCCGGGACTAGTCTTGTTGCAGACCTTTGCACTTTCTCGAGCTTCTTCACATGCTTGGCTAGGTGTGGGTTCCAAACTGGTGCTGCATACTCCAATATGGGCCTAACGTACACAGTGTACAGGGTCCTGAACGATTCTTTATTAAGATGTCGGAATGCTGTTCTTAGGTTTGCTAGGCGCCCATATGCTGCAGCAGTTATTTGGTTGATGTGCGCCTCAGGAGATGTGTCTGGTGTTATACTCACCCCAAGATCTTTTCCTTGATTGAGGTTTGCAGTCTCTGGCCCCCTAGGCTGTACTCCGTCTGCGGTCTTCTTTGCCCTTCCCCAATCTTCATGACTTTGCACTTGGTGGGGTTGAACTCCAGGAGCCAGTTGCTGGACCAGGCTTGCAGGCTGTCCAGATCCCTTTGTAGTTCTGCCTGGTCCTCGTCCGATTGAATTCTTCTCATCAACTTCACATCATCTGCAAACAGGGACACTTCGAGTCCATTCCTTCCGTCATGTCGTTCACAAATACCAGAAACAGCACTGGTCCCAGGACTGACCCCTGTGGAACCCCGCTCGTCACCGGCGCCCACTCTGACACCTCGCCACGTACCATGACTCGCTGCTGTCTCCCTGACAGGTATTCCCTGATCCAATGTAGTGCCTTCCCTGTTACCCCTGCCTGGTCCTCCAGCTTCTGCACTAATCTCTTGTGTGGAACTGTGTCAAACGCCTTCTTACAATCCAAGAATATGCAATCTACCCACCCCTCTCTCTCTGTGTGTGTGTGTATGTGTGTGTGTGCCTGCGCATGTGTGCCTATGCTCTCCCCAGTTCAGATATGTGAAGGAATGGTGCTGTGGATCCGTGCTCACAGAGGTGGAGGGAGATGAGAAGTGTGTTTGAGAAGAGGGGAAGGAGGGTGAGTTGGGAGAGGCAGAATGGTGGGGTGAGGGTTATTCAATTACTATCCAGACACGCCCAGCATACTGAGCTGTCGCGCTTCCTACATACAAACACACACGTCACCCCCACTACAGGTTCACGCACACACACATTTTCTTGGACTGTAAGAAGGCTTTCGACACAGTTCCACTCAAGAGTTTAGAGCAAAAGCTAGAGGAGGAGGCAGAAATAACAGGAAGGGCACTGCATTGGATCAGAGAATAGCTGACAGGGAGGAAACAACGAGGGATGGTACATGACTAGGTGTCTGCGTGGGCGCATGTGACGAACGGGATTCCACAGGGATCAGTCGTAGGGCCGTTGCTGTTTTTGGTATATGTGAATGACATGACGAAACGGATAGATTTAGAGGTGTCCCTGTTTGAAGACTATGTGACGCTAGAGCGAAGAATTCAAATGGACGAGGATCAGGTAGGACTACAACGGGATATGGACAGGCTGCAAGCCTGGTCCAGCAACTGGCTCATGGAGTTTAACCCCACCAATTGTAAAGTCATGAAGATGGAGTACAGGCTAGGGGGCCAAACGCTACAAACCATACTCAAAGAAAAGGATCTTGGGATGAGTATCATTCAGAGCACATCTTCCGCGGTGCACATCAACCAAATAACTGCCGCAGCGTATGAGCGCCTCGCAAACCTGTGAATAACATTTCCCCATCTATGTAAAGTGTCATTCAAGACACTGTGCATCGTGTACGTCAGGCCAATATTGGAGTATGCAGCACCAGTATGAAACCCACACCTGGTCAAGCACGTCAAGAAATTAGAGAAAGTGCAAAGGTTTGCAATAAGACTAGCCTCGGAGCTGAGTTGTACGTCCTACGAGTAGAGGTTAAGGGAATTCAACCTGACGACACTAGAGGACAAGAAGGATAGGGAGAACATGATAACAACATATAAAATACTAAGAGGAATTGACAAGGTGGACATGGCCGGAATGTTTCAGAAGTGGGACTCGGCAACAACGGGTCACAACTGGAAGATCAAAACTCAAATGAGTCACAGAGACGTTAGAAAGCATTTCTTCTGTCATAGAGTTGTCAGGATGTGGAACAATCTGGAGAGTGATGTAATAAAGGCAGAATCCATACACATCTTTAAGAAGAGCTACGATAAAGCTCACGGAGCAGAGAGAGAGAGAGAGAGAGTGGATCTAGTAGCAACAAGCGAAGAGGAGGGGCCAGGAGCTGTGAATCGACCCCTGCAGCCACAGATAGGTGAGTACAAATATGTGAGGTGAGTACACACTCACACAGGTATGGGGTTTAGTATGGACCCCACACCTGGTCAAAAATGTGAAATTGGAGAAAGTGGAGAGCTTTACAAAGAGACTAAGCTGGAGCTAAGCGGTGTGTTCTGTGAGGAGAAGTTAAGGAAACTAAACCTGATAACGCTAATGAAAAGAAGGACTCAGGTTTATATGATAAAAGCATTCAAAATACTGAGAGAACTGAGAGGGTGGACAAGGGCTGAATGTTTGACAGATGTGAAGCAGGAACGTGAGGACACTGGTGGAAGTTGAAAAAAAAAACTGATGGGTCACATGGATGTTAGGAAATATTTCTTCAGTTTATAGTTGCCAGGAAGTGGAACGACCTAGACAGTGGAGTGGTAGAGGCAGTATCCATACATAGCTTTATGAAGAGGTACGATAACGTTCTCGCTCTCAAAGCGTGTAGCGTGCAAACGCGCACAAGTGACCCCAGACAACGTAGCTATCACAGAGACAAAATTAACAGACATTATTTTAGATGCCATAGTCCCTATGCCAGGTCATAACAAAGTGTTAATAAAGGTCACAGGGGAGGCAGAGGATTAAAACAGCTAGACAAAAATCAATAATTTTTTGAAGAGAGGAGGAGTGTGACAGACAGATATGAGACACCGACTACGTAGTGGCTTCAATTAAGACGGGACCCAGAGCAGTGGTTGTTGTGATATTTAATCCGCAGCCTTACGTACAGTACGAGACCGAGTCTGAAATATGAAGACAACTTCAAAGCAATGGTTGTCACCATAGCAGAAGCAACTAGAACTGTGCACAGAGCTAAAACAAAGCTACTTATAATGGGTGATTTCAACCATAATGAAAGAGACTGGGAGAACGGAGACCCACATAACGGACTGAAAGCATGAAAGTGGTTATGAAGATCTTTGTGTGCCATGTTAAAGATATATAAAGAGAGAGAGGGAGAGAGAGAGAGAGAGAGAGAGAGAGAGAGAGAGAGAGAGAGAGAGAGAGAGAGAGAGAGAGAGAGAGAGAGAGAGAGAGAGAGAGAGAGAGAGAGAGAGAGAGAGAGAGAGAGAGAGAGAGAGAGAGAGAGTGAGATATGCCAGCAAGACTGGACCTAGTGTTTACTGCAAGTATGTGTGACATGCCCAGAATGAAATATGAGAGTTTCCCTGAACTCAGTACTGATCTTCAAGCAGCTTGTGGAAGTAAATGTAGAGGGAAGAACGGCAGGTGGAGGGCACAGGAATCCAGAATTTAGAAGAACGAAGAACCAGAGGAGACTCACTCATGACATTCCAGACATTCTGAATCATCAGGAGAGTGCACATGAACACAGTTTTCTTAGAACAAGAGAAATGGAACAAATGTAGACAAATGGAAAAGTAACATTATTGATAACTAACATCCTTTTTCAAAATGTTACGTTAAGGAAAGCTTTGTTAATACTAATTCTGTAGCGTCTTTATATTGCCAGTAGCCAGAGTTCAAACTCTGAAAATTAATCATAATATACAAAAACTTATTAGTTACGTAGCACCAATTCAAGTATATAGATTATGTTCATTAACCGCTAAACCCGTGGGGGATATCCAATATAAGCAGTGCTGGAAGGCTGATCCACTATCCTCTATTTGTGGCCTCTTCTATCACCACTTGCGTGTGACTGGTGCGTCATCAGAGTGACTGGTGCGTCATCAGAGTGACTGGTGCGTCATCAGAGTGACTGGTGCGTCATCAGAGTGACTGGTGCGTCATCAGAGTGACTGGTGCGTCATCAGAGTGACTGGTGCGTCATCAGAGTGACTGGTGCGTCATCAGAGTGACTGGTGCGTCATCAGAGTGACTGGTGCGTCATCAGAGTGGTGCTGGTGTGCAGGGGTATGAGCAAGAGAGGAATACTGAACTAGACGAAGTAAGAGCTAGGGAGGAATATTAACTAGAGGAAGTAAGAGCTAGGGAGGAATACTGAACTAGACGAAGTAAGAGCTAGGGAGGAATATTAACTAGAGGAAGTAAGAGCTAGGGAGGAATACTGAACTAGACGAAGTAAGAGCTAGGGAGGAATATTAACTAGAGGAAGTAAGAGCTAGGGAGGAATACTGAACTAGACGAAGTAAGAGCTAGGGAGGAATATTAACTAGAGGAAGTAAGAGCTAGAGAGGAATACTGAACTAGACGAAGTAAGAGCTAGGGAAGAATACTGAACTAGACGAAGTAAGAGCTAGGGAGGAATACTGAACTAGACGAAGTAAGAGTTAGGGAGGAATACTGAACTGGACGAAGTAAGAGCTATGGAGGAATTCTGAACTAGACGAAGTAAGAGCTAGGGTGGAATACTGAACTAGACGAAGTAAGAGCTAGGGAAGAATACTGAATTAGACGAAGTAAGAGCTAGGGAAGAATACTGAACTAGACGAAGTAAGAGCTAGGAAAAAATACTGAACTAGACGAAGTAAGAGCTAGGGTGGAATACTGAACTAGACGAAGTAAGAGCTAGGGAAGAATACTGAATTAGACGAAGTAAGAGCTAGGGAAGAATACTGAACTAGACGAAGTAAGAGCTAGGAAAAAATACTGTACTAGACGAAGTAAGAGCTAGGGTGGAATACTGAACTAGACGAAGTAAGAGCTAGGGAAGAATACTGAATTAGACGAAGTAAGAGCTAGGGAAGAATACTGAACTAGACGAAGTAAGAGCTAGGAAAAATACGGAACTAGACGAAGTAAGAGCTAGGGTGGAATACTGAACTAGACGAAGTAAGAGCTAGGGAAGAATACTGAATTAGACGAAGTAAGAGCTAGGGAAGAATACTGAACTAGACGAAGTAAGAGCTAGGAAAAAATACTGAACTAGACGAAGTAAGAGCTAGGGAAGAATACTGAACTAGACGAAGTAAGAGCTAGGAAAAAATACTGAACTAGACGAAGTAAGAGCTAGGGTGGAATACTGAACTAGACGAAGTAAGAGCTAGGGAAGAATACTGAATTAGACGAAGTAAGAGCTAGGGAAGAATACTGAACTAGACGAAGTAAGAGCTAGGAAAAAATACTGAACTAGACGAAGTAAGACCTAGGGAAGAATACTGAACTAGACGAAGTAAGAGCTAGGGAAGAATATTTAACTAGACGAAGTAAGAGCTAGGGAAAAATACTGAACTAGACGAAGTAAGAGCTAGGGAAGAATACTGAACTAGACGAAGTAAGAGCAAGGGAAGAATACTGAACTAGAGGAAGTAAGAGCTAGGGAAGAATACTGAACTAGACGAAGTAAGAGCTAGGAAAAAATACTGAACTAGACCAAGTAAGAGCTAGGGAAGAATACTGAACTAGACGAAGTAAGAGCTAGGAAAGAATATTTAACTAGACGAAGTAAGAGCTAAGATAGAATACTGAACTAGACGAAGTAAGAGCTAGGGAAGAATACTGAACTAGACGAAGTAAGAGCTAGGGAAGAATACTGAACTAGACGAAGTAAGAGCTAAGATAGAATACTGAACTAGACGAAGTAAGAGCTAGGGAAGAATACTGAACTAGACGAAGTAAGAGCTAGGGAAGAATACTGAACTAGACGAAGTAAGATCACATTCAAAATACTCAGTGGCATCAAAGGGGCGAGAAAGTACACATTGTTTGGTTCGGTATGTAACAAGCGAGGGGTCACAAAAGGAAGCTGAATATTCGTAATTGTGTTTTTGGAATTGCCAAAATATTAGGTAAAGGGACACATGTGCAACTATTGCAACATTTGATTGTGGCAACGTTTCCTATCTTCAGAAGGGCGAAACGTTGCCAGGTGTCCCATTGCACGGGTGTCTCATTGCCTAACAAGATGAATATTCGGATAAGCCAGATCAATCAGGTTGTGATGGCTATGTGGGCCAGCGCACTGACAACAACAACAGCTCGGGTGAACAGGCAATGAACAGTAAAGCATGATCACAGACTGGACTGCCAAAGTAGAAAAAAAACACTTGTAACCAATCACAGTTCACAGTGAAACAGTCATTAAGCAATGTAAGAGCAGGAAGAAGCTTGAAACCCAAGGGTAGGAGAGTTCGATATTAGATATACTAGCTAAATTATGTCAAACAAACAAAGGGTCTTACAAAGCACGTTCAGGGGTCGGAGGTCAACAGCCTCAAAGGCAACTAAAAGATTACAGCGAGGCAAATACAGATAGCAATTACAATTATGTAATTACAAATCCCGTCACCACTACTACCATCACCCACCACAACAGTCAGCAAGGTGTGCAGTCCTGGTCACGAGCGATGCAGAGCCACACTAAGATAATTTTTCTTAAATGATGCAAGTTATGCTTCCTAAATGAACCGCAATTCTTACTTCCTTCTCTCTCTCTCTCTCTCTCTCTCTCTCTCTCTCCTCTCTCTCTCTCTCTCTCTCTCTCTCTCTCTCTCTCTCTCTCTGTCGCCTCCCTACTATCACCTTTAGTCACCCCCTCTACCGTGGTGGCAGCCTTCCTGAGAGGTCTGGTGTCCCCCCAGCAGTAAGGTGTTAATTATTCAGGTTGCAGCAACTCAGCCTCCGCCTCACCTTCACTGCCTCACAGTAAACACACCAGCATTTGTTACGCCTCACACACACACACACAAACACACACACACACACACACACAACACACACACACACAACACACACACACACACAGTCATAGAGTTGTCAGGAAGTGGAATAGCTTAGAAAGCGACATAGTGGAGGCAGGAACCATACATAGTTTTAAGACTAGGTTTGATAAAGCTCATGGAGCAGGGAGAGAGAGGACCTAGTAGCAATCAGTGAAGAGGCGGGGCCAGGAGCTATGAATCGACCCCTGCAACCACAAATAGGTGAGTACACACACACACACACACATCCAACAACCCAGTCAGACCTTGACACCCTTTGTCAACACCCTCACGACAAGTGACTTTCTTTATCTCTGTCTCAGAGAGACAGAAAGAGGATGAGCTGGGCTCCAGTTAGCAGACGGAGGATTGAGCCTCCACCACTCCTTGCTCTGAACGACCCACACTAGTTTAGCGCTTCCCGAATTACAATCGTGGTCCCGTCTCTTAACATTAAGTAGTTTTATGTAGATTTGAAGCTCCCTGTATGGAGTCAACTTCCACTGCGTTATTCTTTACTACATTCCACTGCTTTAATAATATTTTAAAGCTCTTTAAAAAATTGCTTTCAAATATCCCCATGACAGTTGTGAGTACTCACCAAGTTATGTTTGTCGAGACTCATCTCCTGGCACCGCCTGTCTACCTGGATTCAGACGGGACATTTTTCCAGTGTTTTGGCGTGTGTGTGTGTGTGTGTGTGTGTATGTGTGTGTGTACGTGTGTGTGTGTGTGTGTGTGTGTGTGTGTTGTCTGGGTATGTGTGTGTGTGTTAGTTACCATTTTTGTCCTAGGCACATGTCAATTAGACATTAGGCCTGTTGTATGTATATGTGTGTGTGTGTGTGTGTGTGTGTAAGGAAACACTTCGAAATGTTTCTGCCCCACCGGGAATTGAACCCGGCCCCTCCGTGCGTGAAGCGAGAGCTTTAGCCACTAGGCCACTGCGGGGCCTGTTGTGTGTGTGTGTGTGTGTGTTTGTGTTTGTGTGTGTGTGTGTGTGTGTGTGTGTGTGTTTGTGTTTGTGTGTGTGTGTTTGTGTTTGTGTGTGTGTGTGTGTGTGTGTGTGTGTGTTTGTGTTTGTGTGTGTGTGTGTGTGTGTGTGTGTGTGTGTGTTTGTGTTTGTGTGTGTGTGTGTGTGTGTGTGTGTGTGTGTGTGTGTGTGTGTGTGTGTGTGGAGCGTCCTGCAGGTGTTACTTGAAGAATAGAGTCATATGTTTTGGTAACAAAATCGCTCGATTTTGTAGTGTCTTAGAGTGGGAACTCAAGGCGTTTAAAGAGCAGGTTCTGCTTCTGAAGGAGGTCTAAAAAAAAAAAAAAAAAAAAAGAGCTCAAATTCGCTTGAAAAGGTTTACCAATATGTGTGAAATGATTGTTGGTAAGGGCTCTGGTGGTCTGGTGGCTAAAGCTCTCACTTCACACGGCGAGGGCCTGGGTTCGATTCCCAGCCAGGGCAGAAACATTGGGCGTGTTTCTTTACACCTGTTGTCTATGTTCACCCATCAGTAAAATGGGTACCTGGGTGTTAGTCGACTGGTGTGAGTCGCATCCTAGGACACTGACCTAATCTGCCCGAAATGCTCACCATAACAAGAGACTTTCTGTATAGTAGTATGTCACTGATGTCAGCTAGGCCTGTATACCATGTACATGTACTTGTAGTAAATAAAGATAAAGATATTAGTATTATTATTATTATTTAGGAATCAGGCTACCAGCCACCGGCGGCGCCACGGTGAAGCTTGGGGGATTCAGCCCCCCAAGCCCTCCCATAATTTCCTTCAGCCCCCATAGCGTCCCTAAGCCCCCATAATTTACTTCAATCCCTTAAAGCTACCATAATTTGCTTCAACCACCAAAATACCCCATAATTTACTTCAGTCCTTCAAGGCCCCCATAATTTATTTCAGCTACCAAAAGCCTCCCATAACTTCCTTCAGCCTCCTAAGCTTCCCCATAATTTCCTTCATCCACCAAAAGCTCCTCCTGTGATGAAAATCATTGGTTATTCAATTTAATCTCATGCATAAATCTCCACCTTTATACCTGATGTTTATATAAGAACTTATTAATGGAGGAAGAGTGCAGATTCCTACTGTCTTGTTGTTAGGTAAAAGGGCACATGTCCAACTAATGACATATTTTATTGCAGCAACATTTCCCTCTACTGAAGCTTAGTCAAGCCTGACAAAACTCCTAGAGAGCGAAACGTTGCTGCAGGAGAAAATATCGTTTGTTGATAGTGAGTCCTTTTACCCGACATATTGTCGGGTATTCCAGCAACATTATTGCTCAGTATTGTAAAATTTTGTTGGTCAGTTTTGTATATCTTTATTAGTCAGTATTGTAAACCTTTATTAGTCAGTATTGTGTATCTTTATTGCTCTATATTGTATATCTTTATTAGTCAGTATTGTATACCTTTATTAGCCAGTATTGTATATCTTTATTAGTCAGTATTGTATACTTTTATTAGTGGGTATTGAATACCGTTGTTTGTAATTTCGCATCACCTAAGCTCGCTCACTGGACTGGTTACTCACGAGTGACTTCACGACGACTTTCTTTCATCTCAGGACCTCTCTCTAACACCTATAAATACTTAGGTCTTGTTCTGTATGTAAAGAGATAAATTCCAGGTGGACAAAACATCTTCACACTAAAATATCATAACCTGCATTGTGTGTCTTGCTACATACTGTCGGTAAACTCTGTCATTATATAACCCTTCTGGTTCTCAGATGCAATTTGGTCCGGTCAAGACTCTGCTTCTTATTGCTGTCAAATTAACATTACCAGCAATCTCTGCAACCCAATTAGACATCATGCGAACATTAAATGCACATAGTGTAATAGAATCTAGGCCTAGAAAATTCATGCATAATCACTCTTAAATTAATGAAGTCTTCCCTGCAAATCACCAAGTCACTGCCTGACCACCTTCAGTCCCCTCGCCTCCAGCTAGTTTCTGCTATGGATCATGTTAAGTCAGTCCTATCTGAACTTCAGGAAAAACTCACTGATTATTCATGACAAGGTATGTAGCAAGATGCAATTCATATGTTTGAAGTGGTTGGCATTGATGTACAAGAAGTGGGACAACACTCTCAGTCACCTTATTTACAAAAACTTGTTGATTCTCATTTTGGATATCATCAAAACATGCCTACCTCTCATGAATTCTGAACACATGCTTACTTTCCTGTCGTCGCCCTGTTACTCGACGAATTATACAGACTATTTTCAAACAATTCATATATCATACTGAAGGGTTCATCAGCACTCAGTCCTCAAGATGATTCATTTCGAGGAAAATCTTGACTTTTGGAGATGACATATAAGTATGGTGTGCGACTAACAAAGTAGATATATTAACCGGATCTTCTGTAACAGACATAGGAAGATGAGACAGAGGATGTGTTGGTGACATAGTCAACAAATTGGGTAATAAAATGTCAGGTAATGGGAACAAGCTCATTATCTGCCTCAGTGCTGGTGGAAATGATATTGACAAGGGCAGAAGACAGGAACGCTTAGCTAAGTACAGGACAGTTATAAAGAACAAAAATGCACAATACCGTGATTGGAACAATGCACAGATAACTTATACATAGGAGAGAGGAGCTTCTCTCTTCTATGTACAGGTTAGTTATGTATAGGACAGCTATAGAATTAATTAGGGTCAAGGAAGGAGCCTCAGTTATATGTAGCATTCTTACAGGAAGAGCAGAGGACAATAAATGAATGTCTAAGGCAATTGGTGGAAATTTGGTGACTAGACAAGTGCTGCAAAGTCCTTGCAATTCCACTCATTGACAACTGGAATATTTTCTATGATAAGTATGCAAGGGATTTGGGATGCATCTCTCTGGGGTGGGAATGGTAGCCATTACTGGAAGCCATAACTGTTTTGTAAGACTTTAAGCTGATAAAAGATAGAGGTATAGTTGTGTTTATGTGTGTGTGTGTGTTGTGTGTGTGTGTGTGTACTCACCTAATTGTACTCACCTAATTGTGGTTGCAGGGGTCGAGACTCAGCTCCTGGCCCCGCCTCTTCGCTGTCCGCTACTGGGTCTCTGCACTCCCTGCTCCATGAGCTTTATCATACCTCGTCTTAAAACTATGTATGGTTCCTGCCTCCACTATATCTTTCTCTAGACTATTCCACTTCCTGACTACTCTGTGGCTGAAGAAATGCTTCCTAACATCCCTTTGACTCATCTGAGTCTTCAGCTTCCAGTTGTGTCCCCTTGTTTCTGTGTTCCCTCTCTGGAACATCCTGTCACTGTCTACCTTGTCGATTCCCCGCAGTATTTTGTATGTCGTTAACATGTCTCCTCTGACCCTTCTTTCCTCCAGTGTTGTTAGTCCTATTTCCCTCAACCTCTCTTCATAGGACAGACCCCTGAGTTGTGGAACTAACCTTGTCGCAAACCTTTGCACTTTCTCTAGTTTCTTTACGTGCTTGACCAGGTGTGGGTTCCAGACTGGTGCTGCATATTCTAGTATGGGCCTGACGTACACGGTGTACAGTGTCTTGAACGATTCCTTGTTAAGATAACGGAACGCTAATCTTATGTTTGCCAGTCGCCCATATGCTGCCGCAGCTATCTGGTTGATGTGGGCCTCCGGAGACGTGCTTGGCGTTATACTCACCCCAAGGTCTTTCTCCTTTGCCGAGGTTTGTAGTCTTTGTCCGCCTAGCCTGTACTCTGTCAGTGGTCTTCTTTGCACTTCTCCGATCTTCATGACTTTTCATTTGGTGGGATTGAATTCGAGAAGCCAGTTGCTAGACCAGATGTCAAGCTTGTCCAGGTCTGTTTGAAGTCCTGTTTTGTCCTCCTCCGATGTGTGTGTGTGTGTGTGTGTGTGTGTGAGTGTGTGTACTCACCTAATTGTACTCACCTAATTGTGGTTGCAGGGGTCGAGACTCAGCTCCTGGCCCCGCCTCTTCACTGTCCGCTACTGGGTCTCTGCTCTCCCTGCTACATGAGCTTTATCATACCTTGTTTTAAAACTATGTATGGTTCCCGCCTCCACTATCGTGTGTGTGTATGTACGTGTATGTGTTTGTGTGTGTGTGTACTCACCTATTTGTGGTTGCAGGGGTCGATTCATAGCTTCTGGCCCCGCCTCTTCACTGATTACTACTAGGTTCTCTCTCTCCCTGCTCCATGAGCTTTATCAAACCTCGTCTTAAAACTATGTATTGTTCCTGCTTCCACTACGTCACTTTCTAGGCTATTCCACTTCCTGACAACTCTATGACTGAAGAAATACTTCCTAACGTCCCTCTGACTCATAGGAGTCTTCAACTTTCAATTGTGACCCCTTGTTTCTGTGTCCCCTCTCTGGAATATCCTGTCTCTGTCCACCTTATCTATTCCTCGCAGTATTTTATATGTCGTTATCATGTCTCCCCTAACCCTCCTGTCCTCTAGTATCGTCAGGCCGATTTCCCTTAACCTTTCTTCGTCGGACAATCCCCTTAGCTCTGGGACTAATCTTGTTGCAAACCTTTTCACTTTCTCTAATTTCTTGACGTGCTTGACCAGGTGTGGGTTCCAAACTGGTGCTGCATACTAGAGTATGGGCCTGACGTATATGGTGTACAGAGTCTTGAACGATTCCTTAGTGAGGTATTGGAACGCTATTCTTAGGTTTGCCAGCCGCCCGTATGCTGCAGCAGTTATCTGATTGATTTGTGCCTCAGGAGATGTGCTCGGTATTATACTTACCCCAAGATCTTTTTCCTTGAGTGAGGTTTGCAGTCTTTGGCCACCTAGACTATACTCTGTCTGCGGTCTTTTTTGCCCTTCTCCGATCTTCATGACTTTACATTTGGCAGGGTTAAATTCAAGGAGCCAGTTACTGGACCAGGCTTGTAGCCTGTCCAGGTCTCTTTGTAGTCCTGTGTGTGTGTGTACTCACCTAATTGTGGTTGCAGGGGTCGAGACTCAGCTCCTGTGTGTGTGTGTGTGTGTGTGTGTGTGTGTGTGTGTGTGTGTGTGTGTGTGTGTGTGTGTGTGTAGCGCCACACTTGCTTCCTACTAAACCTTTTATAACTACAATGACCACAGCGACCACTACAACAACATTCACAACGATCTTCACGACAATAAAGATCACAACGACCACCTAAGATCATGACGACGACCTCCACGACCACCAAGACCACGACAACTATCAAGACCACAACACCGACGAAAAATCATTTTAAGTGAAGCTTTCGTACAAAGATTAATAAATCCCAACCATTAACTGTTGTTTGACATATAAATTACTCTCTTCATTATTTACGCCACAAGCTGACCAATATTGGTCCTGACGCCCAATTTCACGGAAAATGTACAAATTAACTCACAAAAAGGATGATTTTTGCACCACGAGGGAAGCGAAAAACTGCTATGGATTTGTACCACGAGGGAAGGATATTACAGCCATGGATTTGTACCACGAGGGAAGGATATTTACAGCCATGGATTTGTACCACGAGGGAAGGATATTACAGCCATGGATTTGTAACACGAGGAAAGAATATTCACAGCCATGGATTTGTACCACGAGGGAAGGATATTTACTGCCATGGATTTGTACCACGAGGGAAGGATATTTACAACCATGGATTTGTACCACGAGGAAAGGATATTTACAGCCATGGATTTGTACCACGAGGGAAGGATATTACAGCCATGGATTTGTACCACGAGGGAAGGATATTTACAGCCATGGATTTGTACCACGAGGGAAGGATATATACAGCCATGGATGTGTACCACGATGGAAGGATATTTACAGCCATGGATTTGTACCACGAGGGAAGGGTATTACTGCCGTGGATTTGTAAAACGAGGTAAGGATATTACTGCCATGTATTTGTACCACGAGGGAAGGATAGTACTGCCATGATTTTTTGCGACCTGGGGAGGCTAAAACTGCTATGGATTTTCACCAACAGGGAGGAGAAAACTAACATGAATTTTCACCACCAGGAGAGGACAAAACTACCATGGATTTTCACCATCAGGAGAGGACAAAACTACTATGGATTTTCACCACCGGGAAGGACAAAACTACCATGGATTTTTACCCCATGGGGAGGACTAAACTACAATGGATTTCCACCACCAGTAGAGGATAAGACTACCACGGATTTTCACCACAAGGGGAGGACAAAACTACCACGGATTTCCACCACCAAGAGAGGATAAGACTACCATGGATTTTCACCACCAGTGAGAATATAACTACCATGGATTTTCACCACCCAAGAGAGGACAAAACTACCATAGATTTTCGCCATCAGAGGAGGACAAAACTACTATGGATTTTGACCACTAGGGGAGGACAAAACTACCATGGATTTTCAACACCAGGGAGGACAAAACTACCATGTATTTTCACCACCAAGGGAGGACAAAACTTCCATGGATTTTCCTCACCAGGAGAGGACAAAACTACCATGGATTTTCACCATCAGGGGGAGGACAAAACTACCTTGGATTTTCACTAACAGGGGAGGACAAAACTACCTTGGATTTTCACCATCAGGGGAGTACAAAACTACAATGGATTTTCACCATCAGAAGAGGACAAAACTACCATGGATTTTCACCACCTGGGGAGGACAAAACTACCATGGATTTTCACCACCAGGGGAGGACAAAACTACCATGGATTTTCACCATCAGAGGAGGACAAACTACCATGTATTTTCACCACTCGGAGAGGACCAAACTACTATGGATTTTCACCTCCAGGAGAGGACAAAGCTACCATTTATTTTCACCATCAGGGGAGTAGAAAGCTACTATGGATTTTCCCCAGTAGGGGAAGACAAAACTACCATGGATTTTCACCAGCAAGAGAGGAAAAATCTACCATTGATTTTCACCACTATGGAGGACAAAACTACCATGGATTTTCATTTGAATTAGAGTATAAAGATTTCGGATGATGAGGAGGAGGGGTGCCTTGGTGCTGGTAAAGGGCTCTTGATCCAGAAAATAGGAGTAATTTTCCTTTTCAGTCCTATTTCCCCCAGGCACTGTATTGCTCCTGCGGGTTTATTGCCTGAGTATGAAAGTAATAAGTATATTCACTGGGATGTTCTAAACCTGTACGGGTCATGTATTGCTTAGGAAATGGGAATGAGTTGTGGTAATCTGATTTCATTTATCGAAGGGAAGAGTAGCTCAATTTCCTTGGATTTAGAGCCCATCACTCATCAAGACAACTGTGGGTAAAGAGGAGCAGAAGGCTGCTGAAGGCTAGTAACAGATACTTCAGCGTCTGGTACCCAGAGAAAACTAGACAAGGGGATGAAGGGGGCGAATGAGTAATTAGGCAAGGGACGGAGATGGGAAAGGGTAAATAAGCAAGAAGAAAGAGTAGAATAAGATGAAAATTATATCCAAAATATATTAGTGAATGTAAGGCAACTAACTGTTAGCTGAGGCATATAAACAAGAAAAAGTGAGAGAAGAAGTAACCTAAATGGCTATAAATTTGTTTCCATTAAGATCAAATTAGATCGGATAGCGTTTGTTTGTGAAATATTTGGTGGTCATGAGTTTTCTTTGTCTCGTCCTCATCTTCGGTGTTTTCTATAACTTTTATTTTACACACTCTCTCATTCTGATTCCCCTTCAGCGTGTGGAAGCTCATGAATTATCATTGATCTTCTTCTTCTTGTTTCCTGTTTTTCCCACTTGGCAAGTCAGCCGTCAGTAACCCCCCTTGTAGTCTTTCGCATTTTGCCTCCTGTGCAAATTTCATCGATGGTCTTTTCAAGAAGGAACTGGACAACTAGGTACAGAAAGCGCCAGATGAGCCAGGTTGTGATGGCTGTGTAGGCCAGCCAGGCCTACACTCTTAATTAACTCAGTCACTGCGACGTACAGGTATGACCTTTCTTCCTTCGTCCATTTTGCCTCTTCAACTATTCAGCTCAACTGCTCAACATGTTTTCATTTGTTCCTCCATTCTCTCAGCCACAATCATCTTCAACTCGTCTTCATATATCCTTTGGAACCTTCTGTCCGTCTTCTCTTAAGAGAACATCCACTTTCACACTCTGTTTCTTCTTACTTTGATCCATGTCGGTGTGCTCGCCTGATTCTGGTTATGGGGGTCAAGTCTCGGCTTCTGTATCACCTCTCAATTACACTTTCTTATCCAAGTCATTTACTCTCAAATCATCCTTAAAGTGAAGCTATTTCTTATGTCATAATAATAATAATAATAATAATAATAATAATAATAATAATAATAATAATAATAATAATAATAATAATAATAATAATAATAATAATAATAATAATAATAATAACTTTTGTTCAAAATTCACAAGCATTTCAGAGACCACTGTATGGACATTCCTGGCAGAAACCTCGACGAACTCACCTAGTTGTGTTTGCAGGGGTCAAATTGACAGATCCTGGGCCCACCTCTTAACTCTTATTGACCAGTTTCATTGATTTCTGTCCTCAAGGATCTGATCTGCATGATCCTGCAATTGTGCATGGTGTTTGTCTCCACTATCAGTGTGTGTGTGTGTGTGTGTGTGTGGAGGGGGGATAAGAGGAGAGAGAGACACACAGACAGACAGATTTTACTCTTGGTTTTAAGAACCTTGACTGTCCTTCCTGATGTTGTAAACACATAATGTGGAATCAATCAGCATTACAGCTGCCTCTTGCCAGAACACCAGCCCCCTTCAGCCTCCTCTATCACCTCTATCCACCTCTTTCACCTCTCTTTCACCCACCTGTTTTCTCCAGCCACCACCTCTACCACTACCACCTTTCCTTCCCACACTTTCATCCACTACACACACAATAATTACCCCTCCCTCCCTCACCCTCTCTCCATCTATCACTCCGACCATTGCAACTCCTCTCTCCAACACTCCCCCTCTTTATCCACCACTCCAACAACTACCACCGCTCCCTCCAACACTCCTCTATTCACCACCTGTGGAAAAAAAATCATTCTAGAGTCTAGACGAACCAAGCCAGAGGAACCATGAGCAAGTGTTGTGGAGGTGTAGGTTTTCTTGGGGTTTCCATAGAGTTTACCTGGAGTTATATTTTAAGGTCACCGCGGCCCGGTCCCAGACCAGGCCTCCTTGTTGCTTGCCTCCCGGTCCCAGACCAGGTCTTCTGGTTGCTTGCTTCCCGGTCCCAGACCAGGTCTTCTGGTTGCTTGCCTCCCGGTCCCAGACCAGGTCTCCTGGTTGCTTGCTTCCCGGTCCCAGACCAGGTCTTCTGGTTGCTTGCTTCCAGGTCCCAGACCAGGTCTTCTGGTTGCTTGTATCCCGGTCCCAGACCAGGCCTCCTGGTTGCTTGCCTCCCGGTCCCAGACCAGGCCTCTTGGTTGCTTGCCTCCCGGTCCCAGACCAGGCCTCCTGGTTGCTTGCCTCCCGATCCGAGACAAGGCCTCCTTGGTCAAGCTCTAGCCGCCGCCCCCAGGGCAAGGTATGCACCACAACCCGGTTGACCAGGGCCTGTTTTGAGGAATCTGTCTAGTTTTATCTTGGAGAAAGTTAAGAGTCTGTCGGTGATCGTCTTGCTTCCCTACTCTTCATTGGAGGTATCCTGCACCGTCTGCTAAGTCATAATTTACACCTGGTAGATACTGCAGAGATTCGTAACAAACCTGCACGCCGAAATTACTTTATATGAACGCAAGAGCCTTGGCAAAAGGTGTAGGATACTTACAATGAAACGTAGGGAAGCGATTAATGTACTGAGAAAGAATTCAATAAGTGTTAAGGGACCACGACTCCTCAGCGTCATTACTTCAAGCATAGGAGATATCACCAACAAACCCCAAACTGTCTTCAAGAGGGAACTGGACAGATTCCTCAAAACAGTTTCTGATGAACTGGATTGTGGTGCATTCATTGGGCTGTGGGGGACGAGCACTAACAGTTTGATCGAGCAGGCCAGCATCGAGGAGGCCTGGTCTGGGACTGGGCCGCTGGGGACGATGACCTCCAGAAGTAATTCCAGGTAATTCTCACCACTACCACCCCTCCTTCCCTCCCACCCACACTTTCCATCCACCCTCCCGAACACTACCACCCCTCCCTCCCTCCAACCCAACACTCTCCATCCACCCTCCCCAATACTACCACCCCGACCTCCCTCCCACACCACTTTTTCCATTAACCCTCCCCAACACGCCACTCTCTCCCTCCCACGCCACTCTCTCCAGCCACTATCACACCTCTCTCCCACCTCCTCTTTCCATCCACCATCCCCACAGCAAACACTCCTCCCACCAACCCCCTACTCTATATCCGCCATCTCCACCTCTACCACCCACTTACCCTCTCCACATACAACTACAACATCTCCCTCCCCCACCCCCTCACCAACAACACCCCCTCCCTTCCACCCCTCTCAGGGGTACGTCTGACCTTCGACTTTTGACTTTTGGGCTAAAAGTAAAAAATACTCTGCAAATGACGTGTTCGTAGGTGGAATGTTGTAGTGTGGCGGGGAGAGGGGAAGGAGGGGAAGGGGAAGAAGAAGGGGGAAGATGAACACAGGGAAGAGAGGAGAAGAGGAGAGAACAGAGGTAGTAAAAAAGAGAGAGAGTGAGAAGTCGGGAGATGGGAAGGGAGGGGAGGGAAGAGAGAGAGAGAGAGAGAGAGAGAGAGAGAGAGAGAGAGAGAGAGAGAGAGAGAGAGAGAGAGAGAGAGAGAGAGAGAGAGAGAGAGAGAGAGAGAGAGACAGACAGACAGACAGACAGACAGAGAGAGACAGAGAGAGAGAGAGAACATAAGAGTGAAGGAACACTGCAGCAGGCCTAATGGCCCATGCGAGGCAGGTCCAACTCACCTACCGGCTTAAGCCACTGACCCAACCTAGTCAGGTCAGGTCACATAAGTATTATAAACTAAGCATTGTTAGAGTTCATTTATTTTGAAAACGAAAAAGACTCAAGAGTTCTTGTTAGCAGTAATAAAACCAAGACAGCAGAGCATAAATGCTCATAATTAAGTTTAAAGAATTTTTGGGTTCATATCAAGAAGAATAAATAACACGAGTTTTCAGGTTACACCTCAACTTTAGGCATTCCAGGTAAGGCTTCATTTACAATATGCTGCACGGTTCTTGTCTCCATATTACTGAATGGACAAAAATGTGATGGAAAACATACAGAGAAGAATAACGATGTTGATTCCATGTGTCAGAAATGGAAAATATACACTTAAGCAGTATAATGTGATCCTTTAATGACAACGTTTCGCCCACGCAGTGGACTTTATCAAGTCACAAACAAATATATCTTGGTAAAAGGTACTTGATTATATATATATTATATTATATATATATATATATATATATATATATATATATATATATATATATATATACATATATATATATATATATATATATATATATATATATATATATATATATACGTATATATATATAGTAGGTCATACCCAAAGAGAGGTTTTGTAGTAGTAGTTGTCATAGTCTTCACGGCTACGACAACTACTACTACAACTAACCCATCGCTTTGGGTATGACCTACTTCCACTGGGGAATCCCGCCTACCAGTGTCTATGCCCTCGTCTGCTACACGTCCCTTTCCACCTGACATTAGTATATAAGCGCCAGCCTCCTTCCCTCTGCTCCAGAAACTATACGACTTCGGTGTTCTTCACACCAACTTCTAGGCCGAGAGACTGATTACGTCATCTTTTGTATATAGTTCTACTGTCTTCAAATAATGTCCTAGAATTTGTATTGATAAAGCTACTGGATGGCGAAACGTCTACAATAAAGATACCCAGATGTTGCACATGTGTCTAAATTTCATACCCAAGTGCTGCTTAATGTGTCTAATTTATCAACTTGTCAGTTTTCTGAACCATTCATCTACATCCTGTCTGACACAGCAACATCTTGGGATCTTAATACATGGAATTCTTCACTTGCCTAACCTTTGGGCACGACCTACTTCCACATTGGTCAAATGTGACACCACCTACGACTGCTGCACCTCTCCTGCCTACGGTATATAAGCTACTTCTTCGCACATATGCTGTATTCTTTTCAAGATTGATGGACTGACAACATTGACTCAAGGTTGAGGGACTGATTGCCTCAAACTCCTCCTGTTCTTCACGATTCTCCTTTGTATGAACTGATGAAGCCAATGTGTGGCGAAACGTTTCCTCAATAAAGATACCCAAGTGTTGCATATGTGTCTAATTTATCAACTCATGTGCAAGTCCCACTCAAATCCAACGCCTCTCAATCATTTATCCTACCTAAATTTGGAACTACCCTAGGTCCTAGCTTCAATAAAACAAAAACAAAACAAAAAACAAATTTTATTTCATTGCAGATTACATGGGTATCGGAAGTTACAATGTAAATTGAGTGCAAGGAGAGCCACTGACATGCCATGGCATTAGGGGCAGCTTATTCTAGTCCTTAAAAACTATGTACTTAATATTAGAGAAATTTATTGAGTTTATTCTAGTTAAAAATTATTTTCAAAATTACAATATGATGAAATTTTACTGTTTAAATTATTATATAATGATATTAGATCTTAGATTGTTACAGGTGTTAAGATTCTTGAATGATAATATGGAATTGAGATTATCTTAAGGAAAATAACATTGAGCATTTTTGACATTAACTTATAATATGAATAGGGGGTAACATAATAGTAACATATGAAAAATTGAGATTATCGTATAGGAAAGTAACAATGAGCATTTTTCAAAGTAGTTTATAGTATGATCATTTAGGTTTGGGTGAGTAGGTGGTTTTTGAGTTGAGTCTTAAATTGATTTTCAGACAAGATTATCTTAATATTTACTGGTAATGAATTCCAGATTCTGGGGCCCTTTATGTGCATAGAATTTTTACATAGGTTGATATGAACACGGGGTATATCAAAAAGTGATCTGTGTCGTGTGTTGTGGTCATGGGTCCTATTAACCCTACTAGGCAGACTGTTCCACTCATCAACTACCCTATTTCCAAACCAATACTTTCCTATATCCTTTCTAAATCTAAACTTATCTAATTTGAATCCATTATTGCGGGTTCTCTCTTGGAGAGATATCCTCAAGACCTTATTTGTATCCCCTTTGTTAATATACATCTTCCATTTGTACACTTCGATCATGTCTCCCCTCATTCTTCGTCTTACAAGTGAATGTAATTTAAGGGACTTCAATCTTTCTAATGCTATGAATTAATTTAGGCATTCTACGCTGAATGTTTTCTAACATTCAGGTTAGGTATATGGATAGGGCCTTCTGTTTGAAGGATAGGAGTAGGAGACAGAGGGTGAATCTGAAGATGTCCTCTCTTGAGCTTCTCTACCAGCAGCTAAAGGAAGAACTTAGGGTAGCTTAGCTTGAGATACAGCGACTGACTGAGGAAAACAAAAGGATTCGTAGTAATCCTCCTGTTGTGAATTCTCAAGTCAAGAAAGAAACCTGGACAGTGGCTGGAATGCATGGGACAAAGTTAAGGATCAAGAGGACGGGTGGAGTGGTAGAAACAACGAAGACTCAGGAGAATGTTGTGGAAACATCGAACCCATTCTCCGTCTTACCTGATGAATGTGAGTCGACTACTAGGAACATCACGACGAACGACACCAAGGAAGGAAAGAACATTGTTCTTGTTGGGGATAGTCAGATTAGGTACATGGATAGGGCCTTCTGCTTGAAAGATAGAAGTAGGAGACAGAGGGTTTGTTTTCGTGGGGCTGGGATGGAGGATATTGTTAGCCGTCTGGACGACATCATGAGAGGTAATGGGAGCAATCCTATCATCTGTCTCAGTGCTGGAGGCAATGATGTTGGCAGACGTAGGAGTGAGGACCTGACTAGCAGGTATAGGTCAGCTATAGACATAATTAGGAAGGGTGGGAACCCTGTCATATGTGTTATTTTGCCAAGGAGAGGTGTTGGAAATGAATGGTTGTCCATGGCAATTTGTGTCAATTGCTGGTTGGACAAATACTGTAAGGAAAATGCAGTAACATTCATTGACAATTGGGACCTCTTCTATGGCAGAAATGACATGTATGCCAGGGATGGGGTTCACTTATCTAGGTCTAGGGTGGGGGCACTGGCAAATGCAGTGGAGGGAGCTGTTAGGGCTTTAAAGTAGAAAAAGTTAGTGGTATGGGTTTTGGGAGAAAAACAGTGAAGTCCCAGTGTAGTAATATTATGAGTTCTAGGGGAACTAGTAATAGGCAGAATAAGGTGGATACTCGAAAGCCAGTGGCACTAGATGACAAGGACAGCAATATGTATAGTGGGAAAACAGAAATGAGCAGGAAGGGTAAAGAGAAAGGAGGGTCTTTAAATATATGTTATAGTAATTGGCTTAGTGCTAGGAATAAGATGGACGAGTTGAGATTAGTTGATAGTGCAGGTAACATTGATGTATTTGTCATAACTGAGACGTGGCTTAATTCGAAAAATCGGGACATGCCAGCTGAATGTCACATTCATAAGAACATAAGAACATAAGAATGGAGGAACACTGCAGAAGGCCTACTGGCCCATACAAGGCAGGTCCTTATCAAAACCACCACTACCTAAGAATTTATTCCCGTACTCACGACACAAATCAAACCCAGCCCCTCCCACCCATATATTTGTCCAATCTCTTTTTAAAGCCACCCTAGGTCCTAGCCTCTATCACAGTACTCGGAAGATTGTTCCACGCATCTACAACTCTGTTCGAAAACCAGTACTTGCCTATGTCCTTTCTAAATCTAAATTTATCCAATTTAAATCCGTTATTTCTGGTTCTTACTTGGTTCGATATCCTCAGTATTTTATTAATATCTCCTTTGTTTATGCCCATCATCCACTTGTACACCTCGATGATATCTCCCTCATTCTACGTCTCTCCAGAGAGTGGAGATTCAACGCTCTAAGTCTATCTTCATACGGGAGATTTCTTATACTGTAAATCATTTTAGTCATTCTTCTTTGTATGTTCTCCAATGAATCTATATCCATCCTGTAGTAAGGAGACCAAAACTGAGCTGCATAATCCAAATGAGGTCTCACTAGTGATGTATAGAGCTGTAAAATAACTTTTGGACTTCTGTTGCTTATACTTCTTGAAATAAATCCTAGTAATCTGTTAGCCTTATTGCGCACACTTAGGCACTGTTGTCTTGGCTTTAGATTTCTGCTTACCATGACTCCCAAGTCTTTTCACATTCTGTATGATCAAGCTCAACTTCACCTAGTTTATAAATTCGAGGGATATTTTCATTACCAACGACAAGCACCTTACACTTGTCCACATTGAACTTCATCTGCCACTTTTCAGACCAAGACATTAATTTATCCAAATCCTCCTGGAGTTCACTGTTATCCTCCTCAGAATGAATTATACGGCCTATTTTTGTATCATCAGCAAATTTACTCATGTCACTTGCAATTCCTTCATCAAGGTCATTAATGTAAATTATGAACAACAATGGGCCCAAAACTGATCCTTGTGGAACGCCACTAGTGACAAATCCCCATTCAGATTTGACCCCATTAATGGAAACTCTCTGCTTTCTATTGGTAAGCCATGCCTCTATCCATGCTAGAACTTTACCTCCTATACCATGAGCTGCCACCTTTCTTAAGAGTCTCTTGTGAGGTACTCTATCGAAGGCCTTACTGAAATCCAAGTAAACTATATCATATTCTTTATCACTGTCTACTGCCTCAAATGTTTTATTGAAAAACGTCAGTAAATTTGTCAGGCAGGAACGACCTCTCGTAAACCCATGCTGAGATTCATTAATCAAATTATGTTCTTCAAGGTGACTTCTGATAATATCAGCTATAATTGATTCTAATAATTTGCCTACTATAGACGTGAGGCTTATTGGACGGTAATTTGATGGAATGGACTTATCCCCTGATTTGAATATAGGAACTACATTAGCTATCTTCCACATCTCTGGCACAACACCAGTTAGGATGGACGTATTAAACACATTCGTTAATGGCTGACTAAGTTCCATTTTGCATTCTTTAAGTACCCTGAAAAACAACTCGTCGGGTCCCGGGGACTTATTTTGCTTCAGTTTATCTATCTGTTTGATAACCATGTCCCTCGTGACAGTAATATTAGTTAATTTGAATTCTTCAGGAACTGAATAATTGTTAATTTCTGGAATCTCATTTACGTCTTCTTGTGTAAAGACTGACAAAAAATAGTCATTAAATAGCGAACACATTTCCAGTTCGTTATCCGTCAGCTGTCCATTCCCAATTTTCAGAGGTCCTACCTTTTCCCTCACCTTCGTCCTGTACACTTGAAAGAACCCTTTTGGATTAGTCTTTGATTCATTAGCAACCTTAATCTCATAGTCAAGTAGATAGAAGTATGGGCAAAGGGGGTGGGGTGGCACTGTATATCCGAGATCGCTTGAACTGTTGCATAAAAACGGGTATAAAATCTGAAATAACACATACATAGTCTGTCTGGGAAGAATTTTCAGAGGGGCATGAACAATTGATTTTAGGAGAGATATACTGTCCCCCAAACTTAGATAGGGACAAAGGGAGGAAATTGTTAAGGCCACAAGGCACGATAACGTAGTAATTCTAGGGGAATTTAACTTTAGTTAAATTGATTGGAATTTCGTGACTGGGAATTTAGAATCTAACGACTTTTTAGAAGTAGTTCAGGATTGTTTTTTGAAGCAGTTTGTGACAGAACCTACAAGGGAAAATAACCTACTTGACTTGGTTGTGGTAAACAAGGAAACTCTTGTTAATAATTTAGAAATTGCAGAGGAACTCGGCACAAGCGACCACAAATCAATTACCTTTAGCATTGACTGGATGTATGATAGTAGGATAATTCAGTAACGGTCCCAGATTTTTGCTTAGCAGATTACAGTGGGCTTAGAGAACACTAAGAGAGAGCTATCAATATGACAGCTTTCTTATAACTATACAGGCTGCCCAAATAATATTTATCCAGTATAAAGAAATTAGATCAAGTAGAAATGACCCAAAAGGGATGAATAATAGGCACAAATATCTTTTAGGGCAGAAGAAAGGAATTTATAGGCGCATCAAAAGAGGTGAGGGTCATCTTATAAATCAGTATACTGACATTAAGAGGGACGTTAAAAAGGGGATAAGAAAAGCTAAACGGGACTATGAAATTAAAGTTGCTAGGGATTCAAAAACTAATCTCAAAAGTTTTTTCCAGGTTTATAGAACAAACGTTAGAGATAAGATAGGTCCCCTTAAAAATAACTCTGGGCATCTTGAAGATTGAGACACTTATGCAACATATGGGAATCTTTTTTAAGGAAACGTTTCGCCACACAGTGGCTTCATCAGTCAAATACAAAGCAGAAAGGTGTAATGAGAGGAGGAGTTTGAGGTAATCAGTCCCTCGGCCTGGAGTCGATGTGTTCAGTCCATCAATCTTGTAGAAAGTACAGCATAGGGCGTAGAAGTGGCTTATATACTGTAGTCAGGTGAGGCGAAACAGGAAGAGGCGGGGTCATATTGCCAAGAAACTTCTTCATCGCTATCCCACATAGAATTTAGAATGGAACACTACAGAAGGTCTACCCAAATATTTGTCCAGTCTCTTTTTATGTTACCCAAGGTTTTAAACTATCACCCTACTTTGAAGACTGTCACATGCAGCATTCTCCACCTGACCCAGCATTCTCCACCTGACTAAATCCTGAAAATACTCATGTTTGTGACTAGATAAAGCCCACTGCGTGGGCGAAACGTTGTCAATAAAGGGTTACATTATACTGCTTATGTGTTTATTTTTTCCACAAAGCAGGAAGGTATAAAGAGAGGAGTTCGAGGTAATCAGTCCCTCAGCCTGGAATCGATGTGTTCAGTCCATCCTTTGCATTTGACTGAAGACTCCTACTGTGTAGGCGAAACGTTTCATCAATAAAGATACCCATTTGTTGTACATGTTTCTTAATCTTCACACTTGTAACCAAGCCTAAGCCTGGCTACTACAACATCAATCTGTCTGTTCACATTGCAAGTTGCTCCATAAATATTATTATTTATATTCATGTTATCACAGTATCAGAGTGATAGATAAGAACATAAGAACATAAGAATGGAGGAATACTGCAGAAGGCCTACTGGCCCATACAAGGCAGGTCCTTATAATCCGTCCCACTAACAGAATATTTGCTCAACCCAATTTTCAATGCTACCCAAGAAATAAGCTTTGATAATTCTATTTACTCATGTAAATATCCTTTCTAAATCTAAACTTATCTAACTTGAATCCATTATTGCGGGTTCTCTCTTGGAGAGATATCCTCAAGACCTTATTTATATCCCCTTTGTTAATACCCATTTTCCACTTGTATACCTCGATCATGTCTCCCCGCATTCTTATAACATTCAGTTTCATTATTTACTTCTTTCCTAATATTATTCCTAATGCTAGAGAAATGTAAGATAAGAGAGAATTAAAGTGAATATGGAAGACACTGTAATATATGAGACTGTAAAATCTAAGATTGTACAATCTAAGACTGTACCATCTGAGACTGTACCATTTAAGACTGTAACATAAGAACATAACATAAGAACATAAGAACATAAGAAAGGAGGAACACTGCAGCAGGCCTCTTGGCCCATACTAGGCAGGTCCTTCACAATCCATCCCACTAACAGAATAATTGCCAAACCTAATTTTCAATTCTACCCAAGAAATAAGCTTTGAAGATTCTATTAACTCAAGTGCGAGTCCCACTCAAATCCAACCTCTCACTCATGAATTTATCCAACCTAAATTTGAAACTACCCAAGGTCCTAGCTTCAATGACCCTACTAGGCAGACTGTTCCACTCATCAACTACCCTATTTCCAAACCAATATTTTCCTATATCCTTTCTAAATCTAAACTTATCCAATTTGAATCCATTATTGCGGGTTCTCTCTTGGAGAGATATCCTCAAGACCTTATTTATATCCCCCTTATTAATACCCATCTTCCACTTATATACCTCGATCATGTCTCCCCTCATTCTACGTCTTACAAGTGAATGTAATTTTAGGGTCTTCAATCTTTCTTCGTAAGGAAGATTTCTAATGCTATGTATTAATTTAGTCATTCTACGCTGAATGTTTTCTAACGAATTTATGTCCATTCTGTAATATGGAGACCAGAACTGAGCTGCGTAATCTAGGTGAGGCCTTACTAATGATGTATAAAGCTGTAATATAACCTCTGGACTTCTGTTGCTAACACTTCTTGATATAAATCCCAGCAATCTATTTGCCTTATTACGCACGCCTAGGCATTGCTGTCTTGGTTTAAGGTTGCTGCTCACCATCACCCCCAAGTCCTTCTCGCAATCTGTATGGCTAAGTTCTACGTTATTTAACTTATAAGTGCTTGGGTTATGGACACTCCCGAGCTTCAGAACCTTGCATTTATCTACATTGAACTGCATCTGCCACTTTTCTGACCACGAATTAAGTTTGTCTAAATCTTCCTGAAGTTCTATGACATCTATGTTTGAATCAATTATCCTACCTATCTTCGTGTCGTCGGCGAATTTGCTCATATCACTAGTAATTCCCTCATCAAGGTCATTGATATATATTATAAATAACAATGGGCCTAAGACTGATCCCTGTGGAACACCACTAGTGTCACTAGCTTTCCACTATCCACCTTATTCTGCCTATTACTAGTTCTCCTACAACTTATAATATTACTACACTGGGACTTCTCTGTTTTTCCCCCAAAACCCATACCACTAACTATTTCTAGTTTAAAGCCCTAACAGCTCCCTCCACTGCAGTTGCCAGTGCCCCCACCCCAGACCTGGATAAGTGAACCCCATCCCTGGCATACATGTCATTTCTGCCATAGAAGAGGTCCCAGTTGTCAATAAGGTCCCAGTTGTCAATAAGAATGGAGGAACACTGCAGAAGGCCTACTGGCCCATACAAGGCAGGTCCATCTGAGACTAAAATCTAAGATTGTACTATCTAAGACTGTACCATCTGAGACTGTACCATGTAAGACTGTAACCTCTGAGACTGTACCATTTGAGTCCTACCATCTAAGACTGTACCATCTGAAACTGTACCATCTGAGATTGTACCGTCTGAGACTGTACCATCTAAGATTGTACCATCTGAAACTGTACCATCCGCGACTGTACCGTCTGAGACTCATTCTGTACCGTATGACTCTCATTCTTTACTGTCTGAGACTCACTCTGTACCGTTTGAAACTCACTCTGTACTGTCTGAGACTCATTCTGTACCGTCTGAGACTCATTCTGTACCATCTGAGACTCAATCCGCACCGTCTGAGACTCATTCTGTACCATCTGGCACTCATTCTACACCATCTGAAACTCACTCTGTACCTTCTGAGACACACTGTGCACAGTGTGAGACACACTGTGCACAGTGGGAGACAAACTCTGCACAGTGTGAGACTCACTCTGCACAGTGTGTGTAAGATACTTTCTGCACAGTGTGAGACACACTCTGCACAGTGTGTGACACTCTGTACAGTGTTAGACTCACTCACTCTGAACAGTGTGAGACACACTCAGCACAGTGTGAGACACACTCTGCACAGTGTGAGACTCACTCTGCACAGTGTGAGACTCACTCTGCACAGTGTGAGATACTCTCTGCACAGTGTGAAACACACTCTGCACAGTGTGAGACTCACTCTGCACAGTGTGAGATACTCTCTGCACAGTGTGAGACACTCTGCACAGTGTGAGACTCAATCTGAACAGTGTGAGACACACTCTGCACAGTGTGAGACACACTCTGCATAGTGTGAGACTCACTCTGCACAGCGTGAGATACTCTCTGCACAGTGTGAGACACACTCTGCACAGTGTGAGACACACTCTGCACAGTGTGAGACACACTCTGCCCAGTGTGAGACACACTCTGCACAGTGTGAGACTCACTCTGCACAGTGTGAGACACTGCACAGTGTGAGACACACTCTGCACAGTGTGAGATACTGCACAGTGTGAGACACACTCTGCACAGTGTGAGACACTGCACAGTGTGAGACACTGCACAGTGTGAGGCTCACTTGGCCTTCCCGGAAAGTTGAAGAGGATTTCTCAATTTTCCAGTTGAGAAAATGGAGAAAATAGTTTACTAGAGGAAATTAAGAGTTGATCTGTTATCTGGAACACCCTCCCAGCCTTCTCTCTCTCTCTCTCTCTCTTTACCTCATCCTTCCTTTATTCTAAATTCCTTTCTTCATTCTACACTTCCCTTTTCTCTCTGTCTCCACCCATTTCCGCATCTTAGGAGTGGCCATGGAACTCTTGTATCACGTCCTTTAGACACATCTAAATCATCAATTATTTGATCTGGAGCCACGAAAAATTAACCCATCAAGTCTGGCTCCTCGAATTTATAAATGTCACAGCGACTGACATTCTCACTTGTCCAAAACACTTGATCAGTGCTCATTTCTTTGCCGTCTCTGGCAACCGAGCCTAAGGCTGACTCAGGCATACGATTGGAAAAGCCGGAGGCGGGCTTTAGTCTTCCTCTAACTAGTCACTAAGTAAGGTGCTCACTACGTCCAGGATGGGGTGTACCCATGACACTAAGGCTAACCTATAACTTTAATAACACTTCAGCGTCTAATTAAGGCCGGCGGTGAGGGAGTGCTGGAGACTCATCTAAGCGATTTATAGATCTTTGGACTTACTCCAGAGTGACAGTAAAGTGTAGTGGAGGTGACCTTGTAACCTTATCATTTCGTGGTGTGAGTATTATATATATATATATATATATATATAAATATTATTTGGATGACATTCAAACATGACGACCGCTCATTAGCCAAGACTGAAGTGAACAGATGGTTTGCCCTGATGTCTCTAGTACCCCTAAGTGTTGGTCTATCTTACAGTCTTGCCCAGTATAGATTGCACTCCATAATCTGTTCAAGGTTGGTAGCGACCTAGCACAGGCAGAGTTGTACTGGTTAAAATTATTGGGAGTCAGTCCCGGAGCTGGTAATGGTGACTCAACAACCAGGTGCGAATCGCGTTGACTCCACCAGAGACTGAGCATGTTGGTTAGTTTCGGCCTGGATAATTGACCAGACCCGATGTGTCATCAGAGGCATCATATTGATAACTGAGCAATAGTAATCATGCTTAGTAGTAATACAGTCCTGTCGAAGGGAAGAGTTAACTATAGTATTAGACCTGAGATGGCTGGGATCTAGGTAGACTCAACTAACTCACGTGTCATTAGTGTCAAAGTACAACCCCCAGTTGTCAACAACAATCTGCACACCTGCTCGTTAATGCAAATATCTAGTCATCCAATCACGTTGCAGCACTTCAATGCCTAAAAGCATGCAGACATGGTCGTGACGGGGTTATCTAAATATCTCAGAAACTGTCGATCTCCTGGGTATATCACGCACAACAGTCTCTCGAATTTAAGGAAAATCGTGTGAAAAACACAAAACATTCAGTGTGCGGCAGTTCGGTGGGTGAAAACGCCTTGTTAATGAGGTCAAAGTAGCATGGCCACACTGGTTCAAGCCAACAGCAAGGCGACAGTAACTCAAATAATCACACATAACAACAGTAGTATGCAGAACAGCATCTCTGAACACATAAAACGTCGAACCTTGAAGTGGATGGGTTCAGAAGCAGAAGACCACACTGGGTTCCACTCCTATCAGCTAAGAACTGGAAACTGAAGCTACAGTGAGAATAGGCTAACCAAAACTGAACAGAAACTTAAGGAAGATCTAGACTTTGTCTTTGGTTATCACCTGTAGTACAGTGGTAGGAACGCCGGGTTGGAGACCTGAGGATTGAATTTTATATATATATATATATATATATATATATATATATATATATATATATATATATATATATATATATATATATATATATATATATATATATATATGAAGACAACCACTATGAACAAATAGCGCTTGGAATTCTTCTATTTTTCATAGTGGTTGTCTTGCATATTTGATATCACCTGTTTACTGTGATCTTTTGCATATATATATATACATATATATATATATATATAAATATATATATATATATATATATATATATATATATATATATATATATATATATATATATATATATATATATATAAATATATATATATATATATATATATATATATATATATATATATATATATTATTTATTGTAACCACGAACGAGTGGTATTGATCAATATCAACACTGCACTAGCCAGGGCCGAACCCATGATGCTTTGGCCTGCCTCATGGTGAGCGAAAACACATGACGCCTTAGACCACTGAACCACACAATCCTTAAGAGTAGCGCATCCAATAGAATTGAACCGTATTTCCTTGAGTAGCGAGTACAATATCCAGTGGTCTAAGGCGTCACCATGAGGCTGGCCAAAGCATCATGGGTTCGGTCCCTGGCGAGTTTCAGTGGGGAGAAATAAATGGGATTAAGTCAGGAGTATCGGAGAGAGTTAGAGCTAAGGAAGGGGTAGCAATAATGTTGAAGGATCAGTTATGGAAGGAAAAGAGGGAATATAAATGTGTAAATTCAAGGATTATGTGGATTAAAATAAGGGTCGGATGCGAAAAGTGGGTCATAATAAGCGTGTATGCACCTGGAGAAGAGAGGAGTGTAGAGGAGAGAGAGAGATTTTGGGAGATGTTAAGCGAATGTATAGGAACTTTTGAACCAAATGAGAGAGTAATTGTGGTAGGGGACCTAAATGCTAAAGTGGGAGAAACATGCAGAGAGGGTGTAGTAGGTAAGTTTGGGGTGCCAGGTGTAAATGATAATGGGAGCCCTTTGATTGAACTTTGTATAGAAAGGGGTTTAGTTATAGGTAATACATATTTTAAGAAAAAGAGGATAAATAAGTATACGAGATATGATGTAGGGCGTAATGACAGTAGTTTGTTGGACTATGTATTGGTAGATAAAAGACTGTTGAGTAGACTTCAGGATGTACATGTTTATAGAGGGGCCACAGATATATCAGAACACTTTTTAGTTATAGCTACAGTGGGAGTAAAAGGTAGATGGGATACAAGGAAAATAGAATCAGTAAGTAAAAGAGAGGTGAAGGTTTATAAACTAAAAGAGGAGGCAGTTAGGGTAAGATATAAACAACTATTGGAGGATAGATGGGCTAGTGAGAGTGTAGGCAATGGGGTCGAAAATGTATGGGGTAGATTTAAAAATGTAGTGTTAGAGTGTTGAGCAGAAGTTTGTGGTTACAGGCGAGTGGGTGCGGGAGGGAAGAGGAGCGATTGGTGGAATGATGATGTAAAGAGAGTAGTAAGGAGAAAAAGTTAGCATATGAGAGGTTTTTACAAAGTAGAAGTGATGCAAGGAGGGAAGAGTATATGGAGAGAAAAGAGAGGTTAAAAGAGTGGTGAAGCAATGTAAAAGAGAGCAGATGAGAGAGTGGGTGAGATGTTATCAGCAAATTTTGTTGAAAATAAGATAAAGTTTTGGAATGAGATTAATAAGTTGAGGAAGCCTAGAGAACAAATGGATTTGACAGTTAAAAATAGGAGAGGAGAGTTATTAAATGGAGAGTTAGAGGTATCGGGAAGATGGAGAGAATATTTTGAGGATTTGTTAAATGTTGATGAAGACAGGAAGCTGTGATTTCGTGTGTAGGGCAAGGAGGAATAACATCTTGTAGGAGTGTGGAAGAGCCAGTTGTGGGTGTAGGAAAGTTCGTGAGGCAGTGGGTAGAATGAAAGGGGGTAAGGCAGCTGGGATTGATGGGATAAAGATAGAAATGTTAAAAGCAGGTGGGGATATAATTTTGGAGTGGTTGGTGCTATTATTTAATAAATGTATGGAAGAGGGTAAGGTACCTAGGATTGGAGAGAGCGTGTATTGTTCCTTTGTATAAAGGCAAAGGGGACAAAAGAGAGTGCAAAAATTATAGGGAATAAGTCTGTTGAGTGTACCTGGTAAAGTGTATGGTAGAGTTATTATTGAAAGAATTAAGAGTAAAACAGAAAGCAGGATAGCAGATGAACAAGGGGCTTTAGAAAAGGTAGGGGTGTGTAGACCAAGTGTTTACAGTGAAACATATAGGTGAACAGTATTTGGATAAGGGTAAAGATGTTTTGTGGCATTTATGGATTTGGAAAAGGCGTATGATAGGGTAGATAGGGGGCAATGTGGCAGATGTTGCAGGTGTATGGAATAGGAGGAAGGTTACTGAAAGCAGTGAAGAGTTTTATGAGGATAGTGAGGCTCAGGTTAGAGTGTGAGGAGGGAAGGGACTATTTCCCAGTAAAAGTGGGCCTTAGACAAGGATGTGTGATGTCACCGTGGTTGTTCAATATATTTATAGATGGGGTTGTAAGAGAAGTGAATGCGAGGGTCTTGGCAAGAGGTGTTGGGCTAAAAGATAAAGAAGCAAATACAAAGGGAGTTGTCACAGTTGCTTTTGCTGATGACACTGTGCTTTGGGAGATTATGAAGAGAAGTTGCAGAGGTTGGTGGATGAATTTGGTAGGGTGTGTAAAAGAAGAAAATTGAAAGTGAATATAGGAAAGAGTAAGGTGATGAGGATAACAAAAGAATAGGTGACGAAAGATTGATATCAGATTGGAGGGAGAGAGTATGGAGGAGGTGAATGTATTCAGATATTTGGGAGTGGACATGTCGGCGGATGGGTCTATGAAGGATGAGGTGAATCATAGAATTGATGAGGGGAAAAGGGTGAGTGGAGCACTTCGGAGTCTGTGGAGACAAAGAACCTTGTCCATGGAAGTAAAGAGGGGAATGTATGAGAGTATAGTTATACCAACGCTCTTATATGGGTGTGAAGCATGGGTGATGAATGTTGCAACGAGGAGAAGGCTGGAGGCAGTGGAGATGTCATGTCTGAGGTCAATGTGTGGTGTGAATATAATGCAGAGAATTCGGAGTTTGGAAATTAGGAGGAGGTGCGGGATTACCAAAACGATTGTCCAGAAGCTGAGGAGGGGTTGTTGAGGTGGTTTGGACATGTAGAGAGAATGGAACGAGACAGAGTGACTTCGAGAGTGTATAAATCTGTAGTGGAGGGAAGGAGGGGTAGGGGTCGGCCTAGGAAAGGTTGGAGGGAGGGGTAAAGGAAGTTTTGTGTGCGAGGGCTTGGACTTCCAGCAAGCATGTGTGAGCGTATTTGATAGGAGTGAATGGAGGCATATGGTTTTAATACTTGACGTGCTGTTGGAGTGTGAGCAAAGTAACATTTATGAAGGGATTCAGGAAACCGGCAGGCCGGACTTGAGTTCTGGAGATGGGAAGTACAGTGCCGGCACTCTGAAGGAGGGGTGTTAATGTTGCAGTTTTATAACTGTAGTGTAAAGCACCCTTCTGGCAAGACAGTGATGGAGTGAATGATGATGAAAGTTTTCTTTTTCGAGCCACCCTGCCTTGGTGGGAATCGGCTGATGTGTTAATAAAAAATAATAAAATATATATATATATATATATATATATATATATATATATATATATATATATATATATATATATATATATATGTCGTGCCGATTAGGTAAAACTGGTCAATTAGCAAGAACTCATCTAAAATTAAGTCCTCTCTAAAATTTTCTCTTATACGTTTAAAGATATATTTTTTTCATTTATGTTAATGTAAGAAATTATAATTTTGTACCAAGAGAAACTTTGAAAACCTACCTAACCTTATTACAACAAGCGCAATTTAATTCAGCCTAACCCAACTAAATAT
This sequence comes from Cherax destructor, assembly GCA_009830355.1. Classification (NCBI taxonomy): domain Eukaryota; kingdom Metazoa; phylum Arthropoda; class Malacostraca; order Decapoda; family Parastacidae; genus Cherax; species Cherax destructor. The sequence continues at coordinate 48,202 of WNWK01013589.1, forward strand.
ATTTTAGATACGTTAACATTAATTTAATAATAAACAAACACAATGAAATATATTTTTTTCGTTATGTTCAGAATGATTTTGGCGAAATTATTGCATACACAAAATTTCGCTTGTCTTATATGGCAAGGTGAGCGTTGCTATTTAAGCCAAAATCGCAAGTTTTACCTAATCGGCACGACATATATATATATATATATATATATATATATATATATATAGTAAAAATAGGCCTAAGACAAGGATGTGAGATGTCACCATAGTTGTTCAATATATTTTATATGGGGTTGTAAGAGAAGTGAATGCTCGGGTGTTGGCAAGAGGTGTGGGGTAAAAAGAAAAAGAATCTAACACAAGGTGGGAGTTGTCACAGTTGCTTTTTGCTGATGACACTGTGCTTTTGGGAAATTCTGTAGATAACGTGCAGAGGTTGGTGGATGAGTTTGGTAGGGTATATAAAATAAGAAAATTAAAAGTGAATATAGGAAAGAGTAAGGTGATGAAGATAACAAAAAAATTAGGTGACGAAAGATAGGATATCAGATTGGAGGGAGAGAGTATGGATATTTGGGAGTGGACGTGTCAGTGGATGGTCAATGAAAGATGAGGTAAATCACAGAACTGATGAGGGAAAAAAGATGAGAGGTGCATTGAGGAGACAAAGAACTTTATCCATGAAAGTAAAGAGGGAAATGTATGAGAGCATAGTTATACTAACACTCTTGTATGGGTTTGAGGCATTGGTTGTGAATGTTGCAACAAGGAGAAGGCTGGAGGCAGTGGAGATGTCATGTCTGAGGGCAATGTGTGGTGTGAATATAATGCAGAGAATACGTAGTTTGGAAATTAGGAGGTGCGGGATTACTAAATGTATTCTCCAGAGGGCTGAGGAGGAGTTGCTGAGGTAGTTCGGACATGTAGAGAGAATGGAACAAAATAGAATGACTTCGAGAGTGAATAAATCTGTAGTGGAGGGAAGGCGGGGTAGGGGTCGGCCTAGGAAAGGTTGGAGGGAGGAGGTAAAGGAGGTTTAGTGTGCGAGGGGCTTGGACTTCCTGCAACCATGCGTGAGTGTATTTGATAGGAGTGAATTGAGACAAATGGTTTTTAGGACTTGACGTGCTGTTGGAGTGTGAGCAAGGTAACATTTATGAAAGGATTCAGGGAAACCGGCAGGCCGGACTTGAGTACTGGAGATGGGAAGTACAGTGTCTGCACTCTGAAGGAGGGGGTGTTAATGTTGCAGTTTTAAAAGTGTAGTGTAAGCACCCCTCTGGAAAGACAGTGATGGAGTGAATGATGAAAGTTTTTCTTTGTCAGGCCACCCTGCCTTGGTGGGAAACGGCCGATATGTTAATAATAATAATAATAATATATATATATATGTCGTGCCGATTATGTAAAACTTGCGATTTTGGCTTAAATAGCAAGGCTCACCTTGACAAGTGAAAATTTGTGTATGCAATAATTTCGCCAAAATCATTCTGAACATAACGAAAAAAATATATTTCATTGTGTTTGTTTATTATTAAATTAATGTTAACGTATCTAAAATATATTTAGTTGGGTTAGGCAAAATTAAATTGCGCTTGTTGTAATAAGGTTAGGTAGGTTTTCAAAGTTTCTCTGGTACAAAATTATAAATTCTTACATTAACATAAATGAAAAAATATATCTTTAAACGTATAAGAATTTTTTTAGAAAGGACTTAATTTTAGATGAGTTCTTGCTAATTGACCAGTTTTACCTAATCGGCCACACATATATATATATATATATATATATATATATATATATATATATATATATATATATATATATATATATATATATATATATATATATATATTATATATATATATCAGTTATACATGAGAGTAAGAGGAGATATATATATATAAAATAACTGAATGAATGCTGCACAAATTGGTCTAACTAAGCCCAGTTCACGTTGATATTGGAATATATTCCCATTATTTTTTCATAACAAAGATGAATTGTTACAATACGTGATGCAGAGGTCCGCGCCCGCTCAGCTCGCACCATATTTTTTCAAACACACACTGGATTTACGATTATTCTCATTTAAACTGTTTTCAAATAGAAAGCTGGAGTGACACAAAGGTAGGGTAGGATTTAGCTGGGAGGGGATTGTTAGGGGAAGGGATTGTTACGGGAAGGGATTGTTACGGGAAGGGATTGTTAGGGAAGGGATTGTTAGGGAAAGGGATTATTAGGGGAAGGGATTGTTAGGGGAAGGGATTATTACGGGAAGGGATTGTTAGGGGAAGGGATTGTTAGGGGAAGGGATTGTTAGGGGAAGGGATTGTTAGCGGAGGGGATTATTTGGGTAGATTAGGTTGTTTGGATGGAGAAAATCGTTTGGGTAGAGAAGGCTGTTTGGGTGGAGAATGTCGTTTGGGTGGAAGTAGTTTGGTTGGGATTGTTTGAAATTTTTTGTAACATATATATGTATGTTATTTGGATTTTGTGTGGTTATTTATCGTTTAATTGTTAATGTTCATTATTAGGTTTGCGTTACATTGATAAGTAATATGGCAATGCCTCTCAGATGTGGATATTATCTAGACTGTGTATTTGTAACCTTGAGTGAGGTCAAGAAAGGGTTTGACCCCGTCTTACACTATGCAACGAGCGTAGGCTTGGCTTAACTCTCGGCAGACTGCTGGGGCCTTCCTACCCCTTCTTCTGCCCCTCCTCCACACACACTCGCTCAGAGCATAGTTGACCTTTTTTTTTGTCGCTGACAGGGAAAGAGGACGAGCGATGGCTCTGTCTACCATCTTAACTTCACATGAACACAACTTACACAGTGTCATTGTGGCATTCTAAGAGTATGCTACATTTTTTTCGGTATATGTCACTAGCATATAGCCATGCCCTACCGACCAGTGAATGAGGTGCTAAGAGTACAACAGGCGGCGTCCCCTTGTTATGCTCGCGCCTTAGTTCAACCAGCGAGTCACAAGGAAGCCAGCCAAAGTTGTGAATCGATGATGGACACTCGTGAATCAACAATGGCAGACTTACCTCAGAGTCTGTTCGAAGACGATTCTATACATATCCTCTGTAAATACTGTACACATACTTACATGCTGTCTTTTGCTGGTTCCTCATTTCTACCTTTGTTGTCGTGCTACGAGGTGTGGAGGCCACAAGACTACACCTGTGCTCGTAATAGGCATTTTGTGTGCCTATCCCTCCCTAAGCTGACTTACATTTTTGGGATGCTCTTCATCCATTGCCAATCCCAAACTGGGAGAGTATCATTTTGTCCTGAAGGCTTGTTACAAAAAGTCCTCAACTGTTTTCTGGACGAATCACAGGCAGACTGGACATACGTACTACCTTTCAGTAACTTGTTCAGCTATCAAAATTTTGGGGGCTAGTCCCTGGACCCATTATATACCTCTGTAATCTTTTTGACTACCGCCTACAGGATGGGTATAGGGTGAATAATAAAGATATTAAACTGCACTACCTTTCAGATTGTATGCCATCCTTCCTATCCTCCTTCAATGGATCAAACGAGCTTATTAAGATTCTACCAGAATATATAAACACTCTGGCATGGGTAATGGCCCAGGCTACTCCTGTGGCACCAGCTCGTTGGAAACCCCTTCAGTGCAGATGAGACTTGCTGAAACTTTTGTTCACAAGCAGTCCAATCGGGACAGCCCACTCTGGGACAGCCCTCACATAGGAAAGGATGCTGCAAATATATTAACAGATTAGCACACATGATAACCAGCAGTCCTATTGTATTGTGGTGGCTCTGTCTTGCAGTCCCTATTCACACTGAGTACAAGTATTTACCTGGCAAAGTGGTTATCGACCAGTACAGTCTGCATAGTCGGAACTGTTCAAGTTCTAGAGACTGGCATGTTAGACACAATAAAGTCAATGCAATCATCAAGAGAAACCTTCCTACAGTGTTATGTCCAGCCGATATAGAACCTCTATCTTCAGTGCGCAGCACCCCAGCTTCACCCACCAGCCACCCTCATGGCATCACTTTATTTCCCTATAATAATAATAATAATAATAATAATAATAATAATAATAATAATAATAATAATACTAATAATAATAATAATATTATTAATAATAATAATAATAATAATGATAATATTAATAATAATAATAATAATAATAATAATAATGATAATAATAATAATAATAATAATAATAATAATAATAATAATAAGAAGAAGAAGAAGAAGAAGAAGAAGAAGAAGAAGAAGAAGAAGAAGAAGAAGAAGAAGAAGAAGAAGAAGAAGAAGAATCTTTTAATTTTACAAGTACATGATACAACTTACACAGACCTAACTGACATCAATGACATACTATATAGAAAGCCTCTGGTTATGCAGAGTATTTCGGGCAAACTGAATAAATTTTTTCCTTAGGATGGGACCAACACCAGTTGGCTAACACCCAGGTACCTATTTACAGCTAGGTAAACAGGGACAGCAGGTGTCTTATGGAAACACGCCCCAATGTTTTCACCCGTACCGGGGATGGAGCCCCGGACCTCATTGTGTGAGCTGAAAGCGCTACCAACCAGAAAATTGGTAAACTGCTGGTGTGTTATTATACATGTGAATCTACGAGGGCTGATGTCTACATTCCATTTAGCGCTGGTCAGAGAAGGAACATAACAAATTCAACAAGTATAGGATCTTGGTCACTAGTCACCCTTTTGGTTCGGAGACCCTTAGATAATGGGAAAAACATGCCATGGGTTTCCTCAAAGAGCTGGATTATAGGTGGCCACCGGTGTTGTGAGATGGTTGTTACCAGTGTTGTGTGGTGGGAGGTTGCAAGTCTTGTGAGTTGGTGGTTACCAGTGTTGTGTGCTGGTGGTTACCAGTGTGTGTGCTGGTGGTTACCAGTGTTGTGGCTGGTGGTTACCAGTGTTGTGTGCTGGTGGTTACCAGTGTTGTGTGCTGGTGGTTACCAGTGTTGTGTGCTGGTGGTTACCAGTGTTGTGCTGGTGGTTACCAGTGTTGTGTGCTGGTGGTTACCAGTGTTGTGTGCTGGTGGTTAGCAGTGTTGTGTGCTGGTGGTTACCAGTGTTGTGTGCTGGTGGTTAGCAGTGTGTACGGCGGTTACCATATAGGCTCATTGATGCCATCAATGACCCGAGGTCTGCCACCTTTGTCTTCCAGCACCTCAGTGTGGAAACCAGAGAGGGTTGCCCACTGCATCTTGAGTTTCTGCCCATAGTCAGAGCAGCTCCAGAAGCTCCACAAATTTAGTTGCTATTCTTTGCAATTATTCATGCATTTTATTCCAAAACAACCATCTCACAACACCGGTGGCCACCTATAATCCAGCTGTTGAGGAAACCCATGGCATGGTTTTTCCCATTATCTAAGGGTCTCCGAACCAAAAGGTGACTAGTGACCAAGATCCTATACTTGTTGAATTTGTTATGTTCCTTCTCTGACCAGCGCTAAATGGAATGCAGGTGACAAACCCGCACTGTGTTACTCTGAGAAAACTTACCCTCACTCCTTCAGTTGCTGCCTTGCAACATTGCATAGCACCTGATGAAGCACTGATAAGTGTGAATGTACTTGAGCGAAAGATTTCCACCCCCGTGGCTTGTGTTGCATAGTTGAGATCGCCTGTCTGTGATTGTTTCTATATATATATATATATATATATATATATATATATATATATATATATATATATATATATATATATATATATATATATATATATATATATATATATATATGCAGAAACTGACACGAAGTCTTCGATTAATTGTTTTACAATATATATATATATATATATATATATATATATATATATATATATATATATATATATATATATATATATATATATATATATATATTGTCGTGCCAAATTAGGGTAAAACTTGCGATTTTGGCTTAAATAGCAACGCTCACCTTTCCATATAAGACAAGTGAAAATTTGTGTATGCAATAATTTCGCCAAAATCATTCTGAACATAACGAAAAATATATTTCATTGTGTTTGTTTATTATTAAATTAATGTTAAAGTATCTAAAATATATTTAGTTGGGTTAGGCTAAATTAAATTGCCTTGTTGTAATAAGGTTATGTAGGTTTTCAAAGTTTCTCATGGTACAAAATTATAAATTCTTACATTAATATAAATGGAAAAAAATATATCTTTAAACTATAAGAAAATTTTAGAAAGGTCTTAATTTTAGATGAGTTCTTGCTAATTTTTTTTACATTTTATTAGTTTCCAATAAATATACATTTATAAGTCATAAACATGCAAAATACATGTTGCAAATTATACAACAGCAATTCTTTGGTTAAACAGTGAAAATATCGAAAATATCAGAAAACCTCAGAAAACTATGCCCTAAAACCCTTACCTCTACCACCAGTGAACTCTTGTCCCCTTTCCCTAATAAATAAATACAGAGTCCACAAAACATAAACCCAAATAATGAAATACAGTCCACCATAACATATTCTCT
>WNWK01013590.1:0-42500 GCA_009830355.1 Cherax destructor
TTTGGGGCCAAAATCATTCTGAACATAACGAAAAAAATATTTCATTGTGTTTGTTTATTATTAAATTAATGTTAACGTATCTAAAATATTTTAGGGGTTAGGTTGTTGTAAAGGGAGGTAGGTTTCTTGGTAAAATTAATTCTTACATTAACATAAATTAAAAAATATATCTTTAAACGTATAAGAGAAAATTTTAGAAAGGACTTAATTTTAGATGAGTTCTTGCTAATTGACCAGTTTTACCTAATCGGCACGACATATATATATAAATTAGCAAGAACTCATTTAAAACTAAGTCATTCTAAAATTTTCTTTATTCGTTTAGACATTTTTTCATATATGTTAATGTAAAAATTAATAATTTTGTACCACAAGAACCTTAGAAAGCTTACCTAACCTTATTATAACAAGCGAATTTATTTAACTAATCCAACCAATATATTTTAGATAAGTTTACAATAATTTAATAATAAACAAACACAATGAAATATATTTTATTTTCGTTAGGTTCAAATGATTTTTGCGACATTATTGCATAAAAAAATTCGGCACGAAGACCGTTGATATTTAAGCCAAAATCGCAAGTTTTACTTATTCTGCACATTAAATATATATATATATATATATATATATATATATACATATAGGAGGTACCTCCTCTAGAACTTGCTGGGGCCCTCATCTTCAGAGAAGACAATAAACGTACCTCAGGGAAACTCAGTTCTCCCGGAGCTGTTAGAATATTTTCTTCACTACCACTCCTGATATATTGAATGAGTGCTTTATTAATAGACATAATAATTGACAGAAAACACAAACAAACATGAATACATTGGTACAATATATCAAAGATTATCAATCTCTTCCAGCTCCTCCGAAAGCTTATGCCAGCCCAGTATGCAGCATGCATTTCCCCTCTGGATGGCTACGCTGAGGCGCTGGAACATGAAAGTGGCTGCCCTTGGGTCCCTGGTGGTGTCGATGAGTCTGGAACCCAGTTCTTTAAGGAAACGTGTTGCATTTTTTCCCCATGATTCCAAGGTCTCTGATCCCACTGGAACAAATTGATACTGTTGGCTTATATCCCTGTACTTGCCGATCTTGTACTCCTCTCTGTGGTCAGCAGCTCCTCCCTGTCGCCCGACACTGTGATGGATGTAGGTGTCAGCCAGTGTCGACACACAGGTATAATCCCATGCTAAGAGCTTGCCATTCTTCCAAGGATAGATGGTGATCCCGTCGGGGCGGTTTGCTGGGTTGTGGGCGTTGTTGGCTGCTAGTGATCGAGGCTCTCTTGGCTGGGCATCCAGCTGTAGCAAGGGTTCTCTTTATGATGTCGTTGACTTCATTGTGTCTTGCATGCCAACCCTTGGTTTTAGAACAGTTAAGACCATGTAGACCATATTGGTCGGCTTGCGCATCGCTGCAAATACACGTATATTCCGTGTGAATAGTGGCAGCAAGGCGCAGAGCCACTGCAATACGAAGGGTCTTAGGGTCGAGGCGTGTTCCCATGGCCGAAATGGGAACTGTTTGGAGGAAGTTCCCAGAGTGACGTGCACTCACAGGTAGGAGACGGGCAGTCTCCCTGTCTGATGTTACAGCCCTAAACATGTTGGCAAGTATCTTTTCAGTGATGGGGCCGTCCCAGCTTGTCTGTTTGTAGGCCAGTTCTTCACTAGGTTTTGGTGTTGGAGCAGTGTCAGGGGAACGCCTTCCACCTGAACAAATAATAATGGAAAAAATAATAAAAACAAATAAAGACTCTTGGATATGAAATAAACTAAGAATTTTAAGTTTTTAATAAAATATATACAAAAAATAGGCCTTTGTGGTTCTGGCAGGATGGAGAGTAGGAGAATATAAGCCCAGGTTGAGTCTCTGATGTAGACGAGATGTTGGATGGTTATCCTGGGTAGTTAAGAATTCTCGTATGCCACTTGGTCGAAGTACGTAAGATTTAGAAGCGGAAGAGTAGACAAAAACCAAGTCAGAGAGACGTATATCTAGCTCCTTCAAAACTGGCGTCTGTACCAGCTGACCAGGCCAGCAGCAGAGCTGTTCAGGAGAAGAGTGGAGGTATAGTGTCTCTCCACAGTATCACTGTCACCAGGTAAGGTAACTACCACCAGAAAAGGGTGGGGGGTTCTGATTCGGCCCGCAAGAGGGTAGCACCGGCTGAACCCGTGAATGACCGCCGGCAGACTAACAACCTTAACCCATAATTAGACTACTTTTCCCTCACAATACCCCCTTTCCAAAACTTATGGTCGAAGGTAATAAGTTAAACAGAGGGAAAAGCACTATGTACAACCTCGGCTCAGCCAATCTGAAAAGTGGTTTTCAGAGCCAGATATATAAATAACCTTAAACTTGTAGGCCTGAATAGCCAAAGCCCATCTCAAGAGTCTGCTATTTGTACCTTTGAAGTTTTCTAAATACATGAGTGTCTTGTGATCAGTTTCAAGTATGAAGGGTTTCCCATACAAGTAGTATTTGAACCTACTTATACCCCACACTAAGGCGTAACATTCCTTTTCCACAGTAGAGTATCTTTCTTCCCGTGGTAGAAGCTTCTTACTAGCAAAAGGTACCGGGAACGGAGTCTCATCGTAATACTGAAGTAACACAGCACCGAGTCCAGAATGAGAGGCATCTGTTCGGAGACAAAAAACTTCGTTAACATCTGGTAATTTTAGGACAGGAGGGTTCGAAAATATTCTTTTAATTTGTTCGAAGCTTTGTTTTGCTTCATCAGAACAAACCAGTGGTTCTTTCACATTCTTTTTTAAATAGTCAGTGAGAATGGAGGTCAGACCACTTAAGTTTGGGACAAAACTTCTGTAGAAGTTTACAGATCCGAGGAAACTTCTTAGCAACTTTTTTGTACTAGGAAAAGTGCATTCAAGAACAGCTTTAGTTTTGTTAGGAATAGGAGATAAAGAATTGTCTGATATAATGAACCCCCAAGTATTGTATTTTGAAGTAACCAAGAAAACACTTCTGTGGTTTTGACTGTAAGGCCATGAGCTCTTAGTCTCTTTAAAACAAGCGACAGTGTTGACAGATGATCTTCCCAGACATGAGTCATGATGTAAATGTTATCAAAATACACCGAAACATTCTTTAAGTCAGAGAGGACTATTCTCATAAGCCTAATATAAGGGGCACAAGAAGTAACCAAACCAAAAGGCATTGTGCGATATTGCATTAGTCCTCTATGAGTGGGAAAAGCAGTGTATGGTTTAGAGTCTGGGTGTAAAGACACCTGATGGTATGCTTGTGAGATATCTAATTCAGAGAAGAACTTACAGTCATGGAATTTATACAAGTCATGATCAATTACTGGCATGGGTTCAGCATCCCATTTAGTAATGGTATTTAAATAACGGAAATCTTGGGCCAGTCTGTAAGAATTATCTGGTTTCTTAACCATTACAACTTGAGAACAGAAAGCTGATTTAGAAGGTTCTATAATCTTTAACTTTAAGAGTTTGTCCACTTCGTTATCAAATGTTTGTCGTAAGTGAACAGGGACAGGATAGACTTTCCGTCTGCCTGGTTCCTGTGCTGTTAATTCAATCTTGTGTATAACAGTAGTGGTAAGTCCTGGGATTTCTGTGAATACATCTGAAAACGTATTTACTATGGCACTTACTTGAGACTGTTGTTTACACGATAGTTCACTGTTGATGTTGACATTTGAGTTATGGGTGGCAGAATCATCAGTTTAGATATCCAGTAGTTCCTTCGATTCTGTGCGAGATTCGTCATCTATAATACAAATTTTACATTCGTAAGAATCATGACTGCTAACTAAGCTGTAAGACAAAGTGTCTTCATCAAAGGTGTTTAAGCAAAGATTAACTTCTCTACGGTGATACAGTTTTAAAATATTGACGTGGTACATTCTTTCCTTACCCTTGACATCCAAGATGTAATCTACCTTATTATAGACCTTGGTTACCTTATACGGCCCACGCCAGGTAATTAATAATTTGTTGGATTTGTCCGGCAAAAGAACTAGTACCTCATCACCAACATTAAACTTACGTTGGGAGTTCTTATGGTCAAAATATGTCTTGTAAGTTTCCATAGACACATTAAGGTTTTTGACAACCAAATCAGCAGTTTCTTCCAATCTTTCCCTAAGTTCTAGGAGAAACTGGTAAGTGTTTTGAACTTCAGGTTCAATATCTTTAGACCACAGTTCATTCAGGATATATAGTGGTCCACGAGCTTGTCTTCCATAAAGTAATTCAAAAGGGGAATATCCCAGAGAGTCACTAGGAATCTCCCTCATTGCAAAGAGAGCACATGGTAGATATCTATGCCAGTCAGTTGGTTTAAGAATACAGAGTTTCTTTAATATAGACTTAAGGATGGCATGTTGGCGTTCCACTCTTCCATTACACATTGGATGATAAGGTGTAGTGAAAAGCGGTTTTACACCCACAAGTTGATAAACTTGTTCCATTACTTCTGACGTGAATTGAGTCCCTTGATCAGACAGAATTTCACGTGGAATACCGACCCGTGAAAAAATGCACAATAAAGCTTCAGCTACTTCTATGGATGTGATGGATTTTAAGGGTACCGCCTCAGGGAAGCTGGACGCATAGTCTATCATAGTCAAAATATACTTATGACCTCCTGATGAACGAGGAGTGAGGGGACCAACTATATCCACTGCAACTCTAGCAAATGGAACTGAAAAAATTGGTATTTTGACCATGGGAACCCTCTTAGTTCTACCCTTTTGAGAGAAAAGTTGACATACGTGACATGATCTACAGTACTTATAGATGTCAGAGGACATCCCAGGCCAGAAGTACAAGTCTTTGATCTTATCATAGGTCTTCCTATGGGAGAAATGGCCAGAGACAGGCAGGTCATGAGAAATTTTCAAAATAGTCTCACGACAATCCCTAGGAATGACTAATAGACTTTTTCCCACCTCATTGGGATTGTCAGCAGTCACTATAGTCCTGTATAGAAGATTACTTTTGAACTCAAATTTATAACTAAACTTCTTTCTTTTAATCACATTGTCATTTAATGCTAGCTTTCGGGTTTCCTCTAAGGAAGGAGAGGTCTTCTGGAGACCTTCCAAATCTAGGTGTGACAGCTCAATAGGTTTTCCTTTGGAAAGTACTAAAGGATGGATGGGTTTTACCTTAGATTGAGCTCTGGTAAGGACGTTAACCGTGTCCAGTTGTGGGGAAGATTCAGTCACCTGTGGTATTTCCTCAGTTTCTGTGCAGATTTGTTTTGATGACTGACTCTCTAAGGTTTTTCCAGGAGTTTCATGATTATCCAAACTCTGAGTTGAGTTATCCTGATTATTTACTTCTGGATTCTAGGGAAGAAACAGAAGTATCAAGTTTATCTTTTCCGGAATCATTTGAAAACCTTACACAGTCTAATTCAGATGGGAAGGTCGCCCCTTCTATGTTCCCAACCAAAACAGATCAAGAAGTTATTGGGGCCACCACTGCTTCTACCCAACCAGTAAACCATTTGCAGTTAATGAAACATCTGGAGTAGAAACTCATCACTTCTTCCTAAGTAGTCAATTAATTTAGTACTTTTATACCGGTTGAATCTAAGTTAGGAAAGAGTTTACTTGAAATAACAATACAAGAACACCCAGTATCCCTAAGAATGGTGGAAACATTCATGCCATTAACAGTACCTTCACTAAAAGGTGCGTTAATATTAGCTTCGGTGAAACACTTTCCAATATTCTCACCTTTTTTCTTGGGACAGTCTGGACGTCTGTGTCCCAATTCGTTACAGTTGTAACATTTTACTGGGAATTTCTTAGAGGAAAATGGTTTGGATGACTCAGATTGTTTAGGTACAACAGATTTATATCCACTACGCTCTTTAGGGTAGTTATTATGAGCGCAGGCGTATATATCTGCCGCTTGTGCCATTTCGGAAGCTGTGTGAACGTCACGTTCTTTAATAAAGATACGTAAGTCAGAGTTAACAGAAGAGAAATTGGTCTCTCACCATCAGGTCGCGTAATGAATCAAAGTCATGATCAACTTCGGCACTATCAATCCAACAATCAAACAATCTGAAAAGTGTTGTCAGATACTGCATATAATTCTGATTGGGGGATATTTTAGTGTGCCGAAACTCAGACCTGTAATGATGGGTGGTCTTCTTGAAAGCCTGTAAGATAGCTTTCTTAAGTAGAGGATAATCAGTGATTACGTCAGCTGGTAAGGTGGAATATACGTTTAAAGCTGTACCTGATAGAAGTAATCCAAGCCTTGTAGCCCAAGAATCTGAGGGCCACTCACAGAGTGTGGCAGTGTTCTCGAACCTGGTGATATATGCCGCGATGTCATCCTGCTCTGTGAAAGGTGGAATTTGAGGCATCCTAATATTAGATTCGTGGGTAGGGTATTCTAGTACCCCTTCATCTATTTTATGCTTAGATAGCTCTACCTTCTTGGCTTCCAATCCCAGCCTTAACTGTTCTAACTCCCTCTGCTTTGACTTTTCTTCAATCTCCTTCATCCTGAAGGCTACTTCCCTTGCCTGAACTCTGTCTTCTCTAGCAACCCTTTCCTGTTCTCGTTTGTCCTCACGAGCAATCCTTTCATTTTCCCGAGCTATTCTTTCCTGTTCCTTTTTCTCTTATCGAGCTAGTCTTTCCTGTTCCTTTTTCTCTTCTATAGCTAGTCTCTTCTCTTCTCGAGCTAGTCTTTCCTGTTCCTCCTGTTTAGCTAGAGTTAGTCTTTCCTGTTCCTCCTGTTTAGCTAGAGCTAGTCTTTCCTGTTCCTTTTTCTCTTCTATAGCCATTTTAGCAGTAATATAACTATCGAGAGACTGGCCTGTAAATCCCATGTCTTTTCCAGCCCTTAACCAGAAATCTAACGAATCCATAGTAAGAAAATATAATACAAACCAAACAAGTTGATCTTAAATTAACAACTGAAACGACTGTTTCAAAAGAGGGACCTCGTCCGCACACTTTCTAAACCTTCCCAAAGAAAATGAAATAATATTTTCAACTTGGAAGTAAATCTAGTGGGCTCAAAAGCCTTCACTAAGATAAATAAACACGGTTCACCCAGGAGGGGTTATTATGGAAGTTCCTCAGGTCCAACAATAATGAGTAAACTTCTAAACCCAACCCAAGAACCAAACAACTGTAAGTCAAAGACTACCAGTAATGACTTGACACCTCAAAGATACGAACTCACCCTTTTCAATCTTAAATGTTATACTCACGAACCAGTAGAACCATCAGGAAGATGTAGCCTCAAGAGTCGAATCCTGGCAAGGTCGCCATTGTCAGGGAACGCCTTCCACCTGAACAAATAATAATGGAAAAATAATAAAAACAAATAAAGACTCTTGGATATGAAATAAACTAAGAATTTTAAGTTTTTAATAAAATATATAAAAGAAATAGGCCTTTGTGGTTCTGGCAGGATGGAGAGTAGGAGAATATAAGCCCAGGTTGAGTCTCTGATGTAGACGAGATGTTGGATGGTTATCCTGGGTAGTTAAGAATTCTCGTATGTCACTTGGTCGAGGTACGTAAGATTTAGAAGCGGGAGAGTAGACAAATACCAAGTCAGAGAGACGTATATCTAGCTCCTTCAAAACTGGCGTCTGTACCAGCTGACCAGGCCAGCAGCAGAGCTGTTCAGGAGAAGAGTGGAGGTGTAGTGTCTCTCCACAGTTTCACTGTCACCAGGTAAGGTAACTACCACCAGAAAAGGGGGGGGGTTCTGATTCGGCCCGCAAGAGGGTAGCACCGGCTGAACCCGTGAATGACCGCCGGCAGACTAACAACCTTAACCCATAATTAGACTACTTTTCCCTCACAAGCAGCAAGAGTCTCCCATTCAGTGATGGCACTGGTGTAGTGTAGCTAGTGTCCTGTATTCCTGCTGAATCACTGAGGTTGTCTGGAAGAATTTGTTTTATTAGCTCATTTGATGCTATGGAAGAGGATAAGAAAGCTGGTAGGGCAATCTGGGAGGATTTGCGTACTCCCAGCCCCCAAGCCTGCCTGGAAGTGAGGCTTGCAACCACTGTCCATCTTCAAGGGAAAGATTCAATACACTCTAGCATGGTCTTGAGGAGAGAGTCATATTCCATGAGTTTCGGACTGCTGAAGGCTGGGAGCATCTCAGGAAGTATGTAAGTTTTGGGATTGACAGGCACCTGGTGAGTAGGTAGCAGACATCATGAGTATCGATGTCTTTCATCCTGCCTTCCATCGTCCTGAGATCTGAGATTTTTTTTTTCAGGACCAGATCGATAACATTGGGCCCAAGAGGAGCACCAAGGAGAGTGCTGTTTGCTGGATCAATGGCTCGTGCCCCTGGTAAAACAGCCCTAATGTTCTGGATCATCTGTGGATTGGTAGAAACTATTTCACATTTGGTGGGGTTTAAAGATAGGCCCAGGCTCTCTACCATATCTTTAATTTTCCTGATGTCCCCTAGAGAGATTCTGTAGTGCCAGCTAGGTGCCATCATCCAAGAACCAGATATTGAGCTCACTGGACAGCGCTTCTGTGACTTCCTTGATGTCTAGACAGAATAGAAAGGGGGCGAGAGGGTCCCCCTGTTGCACACCCTCACACGAGTCAATTTCATGGTCCTCAAACAATAGTTTAGAAGCCACACTATAACACGATTCTATGAAGGGATAGAGGGAAGGGAAGTGTCTAGAAACTGCTTGGAGAGCAGCATCCCTTCTGACTGAGTTGAAAGCATTGGCAAAGTCCAATTTGATCAAGGCTTTTTCATTGGACATGTTGTTGATGTATACTGTGCTGCATGGGCAGCTGCTTCACAGCCTTGTTGAACACCATAACCGAGCTGAGTTGGTTTCAACAATGAGGCAGCATCTTGACTCACCATTCGTACTGCAGCCTTGGCGACTAGGCGCCGAAGGGTGTTGCCCACTGCAATGGGCCTGATTCCTTCATCCTTCTTCCGGAGGGCACAAGTGAGGCACCAAAGAAAGGGGTGTAATGGCCTCTGGGACACGGCCAGCCAGGCACAATTAGAATATTTGGTGAGTTCAGATATCAACCTCTCTGAAACCTCACCAAGTGCTGGATTGAGCATTTGTTTTAAGTGTTGTGGCCTTAAACCGGTGACACCTCCTGCTGAGCCCTGTGGAAATGACATAGCAGCTTTATACACATCAGCGTCCTGTAAGGGTAAATGTTATTCACCTGCTGCAATGTCAGGGAGGTCCCTGTTGGTACTGGGAGCCCTGGGTGGATGTTTGTCCTTCAGGGCTTGTGCTGTAATGACGTCCTAAGGAACTATGGTATCCTCACTGGTTATGAGCCTCAGTGCTCCAATAGTATTACCCTCAAGAGATTAATTTATTTGTATATTTCGACCCCTTTCTGGGATCCAATTCCTGAGTTTCTATCTCCATGCGCGTTAGTACGAGAATTGACCATTGCATCGCCAGAGGGCACTGGCAAGAATGCCCCAGAGATTTACTTGAATCAAGTAAGGAACAGCAGAGGGGAATGGGTGAGTCAGGAAAGGGGTGAAGAAGGGGCGGGGGAGAATGAAGGCATGTAGAACTGACAGTTTACTCGCCCAAATGAGCTTGGGAAAAGCTCTCTCCTTGGCCCCGCCTCTTAATCAGCATTCAGTATGTGTGAAAGCTTCAATACGTCACAGATATTTTCAACTTGTCCATCTGAGCTCGTAAATGGTGCTTGATTCTACTACTTCCTAGCCTTCCATTCACACACTTCTTCCCTCTATTGATACGTTCCACTCACTTCTACACATTGAGCGTTCAATCTCAGCCACTTCTCCTTGAGTCTCTCTGACTTACTCATGTCATCATTGGTAAATATTGAGCTAAGGGGCTCTAAATTGAGCTTGCGAAGATGTTGAATATTGATGTGTGATTATTTGAGAGTTATAATCAACTGAGATTATGTGATAAATTGAAATTAAAATATGACAAGTTGAAAGTAGTATGTGATCCATGTCTGTAATCAATTCTGTTAGATATGGAATTACCTGAGACAGTATGTTATCAATTAACTTTAGCAAGTGAACAACTGAGGTGTGTGATTAACTGCCAGTGTGTAATCAGTAAAGAAATAAATAGAGTAAGATCAACTGGCTAGAATATCCATGTGAAAATCAGAGACTGCTAGGATATGACGCATAACGAGAGAATGAACCAGGTCACACACACACACACACACACAGACACACACACACACACACACACATACATACATACATACATATATATATATATATATATATATATATATATATATATATATATATATATATAATAATATATATATATATATATATATATATATATATATATATATATATATATATAAACACTGATCTCTGGCCGACGGAGACTCGAACCTACGAACTCATGATAGGTACGCAGGCTTTACCGACCGTACCACACTGGTCCAAGGTATTGGACCAGTGTGGTACGGTCGGTAAAGCACTGCGTACCTTGGCTTAAGCCGGTCACATT
Organism: Cherax destructor; assembly: GCA_009830355.1. Lineage (NCBI taxonomy): Eukaryota > Metazoa > Arthropoda > Malacostraca > Decapoda > Parastacidae > Cherax > Cherax destructor. Next base: position 10,528 of record WNWK01013590.1, read on the forward strand.
CACTTAAGGAAGGAGTACGGCATCTGACTTAGTAGCACAAGCTAGTCAGGTCCAACTCACACCCACCCACACCCACTCATGTATTTATCTAATCAATTTTTAAAACTACACAAAGTCTTAGCTTCTATGACGGTATTCGGGAGTTTGTTCCACTCATCCACAACTCTATTACCAAACCAGTGCTTTCCTATATCCTTCCTGAATCTGAAATTTTCCAGCTTAAAGCCATTGCTGCAAGTCATGTCTAGGCTAGATACTTTTAGCACGCTATTTATATCCCCTGTATTTATTCCTGTTTTCCATTTATACACCTTATTCATATTCCCCTCCCCTAATTCAACGCCTTTCTAGAGAGTGCAAATTCAGGGCCTCAGTCTATCCTTGTAGGGAAGATTTCTAATACATGGGATCAACTTTGTCATTCTCCTTGTACGCTTTCCAGTTCATTTATATCCATTTTGTAATACGGTGACCAGAACTGTGCAGCATAATCTAGATGTGGCCTAACCAAAGATATATCGAGCTGAAGAACAACCTGAGGACTTCAATTATTTATACTTCTTGATATGAAGGCAAGGATTCTGTTAACGTTATTGCGAACACTTATGCACTGATGTCTTGATTTCAGATTACTGCTAACAAGAACTCCTAAATCCTTTTCGCAATCAGTAATATTTTGGTTATTTTCCTGTCCAACATTTAGAACTTTGCATTTGTCTATATTAAACTGCATCTGCCACTTCTCCGACCACTGCATCAGTCTATTCAAATGTCCTCATTAGAATAAATTGGACGGTCTAGTTTGGTGCCATCAGCAAATTTGCTTATGTCGCTATTTATTCCCTCATCAATGTCGTTTATATAAATTATGAACAAAAGGGGACTACTGGAATGCTGCTTGCGACGTGCCCCTTTCTGATTTCTCCACATTTATGCAAACTTCTACTGCCTATTTGTCAACCATGCCTCTTCCCAGGAAAACTTTCACCTCCTATTCCTATATATATATATATATATATATATATATATATATATATATATATATATATATATATATATATAGGGGAAGGAAGGCGGGGTAGGGGTCGTCCTAGAAAAGGTTGGAGGGAAGGGGTAAAGGAGGTTTTGTGGGCGAGGGGCTTGGACTTCCAGCAAGCATGTGTGAGCGTGTTAGATAGGAGTGAATGGAGACGAATGGTTTTGGGACATGACGATCTGTTGGAGTGTGAGCAGGGTAACATTGTGTGAAGGGATTCAGGGAAACCAGTTAATTGATTTAGTTGGACTTGAGTCCTGGAAATGGGAAGTACAATGCCTGCACTTTAAAGGAGGGTCTGAGATAGTGACAGCTGGGAGGGACTTTTCTCAGCTGTAGTATCTGAGCTCCTCTGCAAAGACAGTGATTATGTATGAGTGTGGTGAAAGTGTTGAATGATGATGAAAGTTTTTCTTTTTGGGGATTTTCTTTCTTTTTTGGGTCACCCTGCCTCGGTGGGAGACGGCCGACTTGTTGAAAAAAAAAAAAAAAAAAAAAAAAAATATATATATATATGATGGGGAGGAGGAAGGATGAGAGGTGGGAGGATTAGCGTTGAAGGCCCTTAAAGGCCTTCATGCTGGTGGAATGGCTCTTGGTCCTGGGAATAGGAACTACCCTTCCCTTGGATCCAATCTGGTTACTTTCCAGTCTTCAGGAGTTGCCCGAAATGCCCAGGCATGTTAGTGACTTTCTTTGTTCTTAACAATATTTTGTAACATGCAAATCACACATTGCATACAATGCAAAGAAATAAAAATTAATTTAATTTATTGTAATGGGTTATAAAGCTTACAAAGGATTGCTATAATTGGCGATGAACTGGTTTTTGGAGCTCATCAGGTAGAGATGAGAGGGAGCTCAAAGAGGGAGTCAACAGAGCTCAGAGAGGAGCTCAGAGGCCAGCAGCACTCAACACAAAGTATCTCATTTCTGTGCTACGAGTCCCTGGGAGGATTAGATGCTGGGTACTGAATGAGGAGAGTGACGTGTTAAAACGAGTCTTTCGTCTGAAAATTACGTCAGTGGGGGTGAAACTCGCCCAGATGGGTGTGTGTGTGTGTGTGTGTGTGTGTGTGTAGTGTGTGTAGTGTGTGTAGTGTGTGTGTATGTGTATGTGTGTGTGTGTAGTGTGTGTAGTGTGTGTGTGAGTGTGTGTGTGTGTGTGTGTGTAGTGTGTGTAGTGTGTGTAGTGTGTGTGTGTGTGTGTATTGTGTGTAGAGTGTGTTTGTGTATATAGTTGTAGTGTGTGTGTATGTGTGTGTATGTGTGTATGTGTGTGTGTGTGTGTTGTGTGTGTTCTCACCTATTTGTGGTTGCAGGGTCGATTCATAGCTCCTGGCCCCGCCTCTTCACTGATTGCTACTAAGTCCTCTCTCCCTGCTCCATGAGCTTTATCAAACCTCGTCTTAAACTATGTATGGTTCCTGCCTCCACTACGTCACTTTATAGGCTATTCCACTTCCTGACAACTCTATGGCTGAAGAAATACTTCCTAAGATCCCTCGACTCATCTGAGTCTTCAACTTCCAATTGTGCCCCCTTGTTCCTGTGTCCCTCTCTGGAACATCCTGTCACTATCTACCTTGTCAATTCCCCCGCAGTATTTTGTATGTCATTATCATGTCTCCCTAACCCTCCTGTCCTCCAGTGTTGTCAGGCTGATTTCCTTTAACCTTTCGTCGTAGGACATTCCCCTAGCTCAGGAACTAACCTTGTCGCAAACCTTGCTCTTTCTCTAATTTCTTGACGTGCTTAACCAGGTATGGGTTCCAAACTGGTGCCAACTCAGTATCCGAAAACGGGAAGGTTTAAGATTCCATTAAATCAATGCAATCAGGTTTGCCAGTCGCCCTTATGTGCCGCAAAGTATCTGGTTATGTTGCTTCCGGAGACGTGCTTGGGTTATACGTCCCCGGTCTTTCTTTTAACGAGGTTTGCAGTCTTTGTCCACCTAGCCTATACTCTGTCTGCGGTCTTTTTTTTCCCTTCCCATCTTCATGACTTTTCATTTGGAGGGGTTAAATTGAGAAGGCAGTTGCTGGACCAGGTTCCAGCATGTCCAGGTCTCGAAGTCCTGCCTGATCCTTATCTGATTTAATTCTCCTCATTAATTTCACATCATCTGCGAACAGAGACACTTTGAGTCTATCCCGTCCGTCATGTCATTCCATACCAAAAAGCACTGGTCCTAGGACTGACCCCGGGACCCCGCTCGTCAAGGCGCCCACTGTATACCAACACGCACCATGACCTTTTTACCTCCCGTCAGGTATTCTCTGATCCATTGCAGTGCTCTTCCTGTTACACGCCTGATCCTCCAGCTTCTGCACTAATCACATATGAGGAACTGTGTCGAAGGCCTTCCTGAAGTCCAAGAAAATGCAATCAACCCATCCCTCTCTCTCGTGTCTTACCTCTGTAACTTTGTCATAGAACTCCAGAATGTTTGTGACACAAGATTTGCCTTCCATGAATCCGTGCTGGTTGTCGTTGATAATCCTGTGCCGTTCCAGGTGCTCCACCACTTTCTCCTGATGATTTTCTCCATGACTTTGCACACTATACGCAAGTTACACTGGTCTATAGTTTAGTGCCTCTTTTCTGTCTTTCCTAAAAATGGGAACTAATTTGCCTTTTCCATACCTCAGGTAGCTGCCCAGTTTCAGGGATGTTTGAATATTGTGGTTAGTGCACAAAAGCATCTCTGCCCCCTTCTAAGGACCCACGGGGAGATGTTGTCCGGGCCCATCGCCTTTGAGGTATCAAGGTCACTGAGCAACTTCTTCACCTCCTCCTCAGTTGTGTGTATGCCATCCAGCACTTGGCATGTGGTTACTCACCTATTTGTAATCACCTCTTAAACTATAATTCTTGAGTGTCTTTGGAAAACCTTAGACAACTGGGTGGGTTTGAGAAAGACCTGCCTAGTATGGCCAGAAGGCCTGCCAGTGTTTCTCATTTCTTAGTACAATCAGCCTTACCTCTCCTGTCCAATCATCCCTACTCCTGATGTTTTCCTCCTCTACTTTCTAATATTTACTTCCCATTCTGATAAAGAAGTATGTAATAAAAATCCCTGAGACTCATCTGTGTTTTTAATTTTCTTGTATGCCTTTCTCCCCGTTGGCATACGTCAACACAAGGAATGAAACTGCACAAAAAATGCAATAAACTGCAACAAGAAACCCATGGCAGAGAAAACCAACGCACAAAGGCACAGACACATTAGTAAGACAAACGATAACATCTTTTTGTTTCATTCATAGCGCTAAACCCGTGTGGAGTATTTAACGCAACCTAATTGTACTCACAAGAACACAAACTCAGTCTCGGTGTTTCGCTAAAGTACAATGTAAAAATTAATACATCTTGAAATTGGTTAAATTATACTTTAATATGTTAAAGTATATTTGCAGTGGAGGAAAACAATAGTTTCTGATACAGAAATAGTAGTAGCAAAGCAAGAAGAAGAGAAATAGGAAGAATGAGAAGTTTAAAAGGATGTAGAGACGAAAGTAAAGAAGATAAGAAATTGGAAGTGAATATCTACTAGAATATGAGCCACAGCAGCAGCAGCAGCAGCAAACGTAGTAGTAGCAAAATAGTTATAGCAGCATAATAGCAATGTTAATAGTAGAAGTAGTTGTAACTGCGATAATTGAACAGAAAACATTAATAGCATTAGCAATTTCTACCATAAAAATCGACTTCTACAATTTAAAATAATATCGGATAATTCCTCTCTCAACACACAAAAATAATAATAACAAATAAAAAATCAATTTACTCTCAATTTGTATTTTCGTTCTCGTAGGCGGCTAAAAACTTAGTCTTTGTATGATGTCAAAGCAAGACGGATCAAACAACTAAATATGAAAGACAGCCCAAGGCTGATTCATTTTGAAAAAGTTAAACTACATTTTGAAAGAGCTTAAAATATAACCAGATTCAGGGAATAAATTAATGGAATAAGTTACTCACAATGTATTGGAAATGGACATTTATCACCCTCTAGGAATTTTATCAAGTCAATGATTGGCTTGATAAAGCTCCTGGAACGAAACGTAGCTGTGGTAAATGTTACATTAGTTGCTCTTGTGTCCATTTACGTAGATTCGAGTTATAAAGTGGTAATTACCTGATGATCACGCGATGATGTTTACACTTTACTGAGGCAACACAACACAGCTCCGCCAACGATCACTGCTGTCGTGGCCCGCCTGAGTGCAGTAGGCTCTCCCACCTTCAGTGTTCCAGAGCTCAACATCTTGTCGCACCGGCCCTACGACTGATCCCATGTGGAACCCCACTGGACACAAGCGACCAGTCTGACACCTCATCACTTACCATCACCTCGTTATTTCCTTCCAGTCAGGTATTCGCTGATTTATTGCAGTAACTTTCCTGCTATTCCTTTATTAGAGACGGCACCACTGGACGGGACACCTTATATCAAACACCAGTGCCATTGTTTTAATGGCTTACTATTGTTTTAATGGCTTACTATAGTTTACGATCTTCTGGTTTTCTTGTTTCAATTGATTATGTGGACATTTTTGTTTTGCGAGATATTTTAGGTGATGCTCATGACCTGTTATTCTACGATGAGTGGTGCCCATCATCTGATATCCTTATATTGCTCATGATGCTTATATCCTGCCATTGTTTCTGCAGTATCTGATTATGGCTATGAAAAAATCTTATTTTTGTCAAATTACGGATATATACTTCTTATCATTATCGATGGCTTAAATCCAGAAATTCTTTCCCTTGTGTCTTTTCTCTCTAAAATGAAAGAAACCTCCCATTCAACGACCTTATCGATCTTCGTAGCTCAGGAAGAATAGAGGAAATGCTTTGAGCCCCAGAAAAAGCTGGAATCTCTGAAGGTTTCGAGTCACGGGTCCACCACACATGAATGGCTCTAAACGAATCCAGAAAGCTGGTAGCGATTTCGTGGAACCCCAGGCCAAAAATACCCCGGGATGCTCATAATGAATGCATTGGAGCTCGACTTGCAGACTGAAATATTCCATCGCGCTGAGCCTCTCTATTCAGAATGAAGTTTCTTAAAGCGCGTTAAGGGCGGTACCGTCCTAGACCAATTGCATTTTTTTATCCCATGTTGCCTCGGTAGCAAAACGTTGCCTACCAACGAAATCTCATCTCGATTTACAGTTTGAGGTCTACACTAAGAGATAACGCTGTGCAGATGCAGCCTCCTCCCCTTATTGTGTTCAATGCCTCTTATGTGTTTTGAGAGCATGCATGTATATATGTATGTATACACATATGCATGCAGTAAACATGTAAGATATTTATAAATTTGTTTATATAAATCACAAAGATGGTACACAGCAACAAGGGGACACAGTTGGAAGTTGAGAGCATGCATGTATATATGTATGTATACACATATGCATGCATGTAAACATGTAAGATATTTATAAATTTGTTTATATAAATCACAAAGATGGTACACAGCAACAAGGGGACACAGTTGTTTGGTGGAATCTGGTTCTGTAATTGGATTGTGGAGTCTGGGTCTGTGATTGTTGGTGGAGTCTGGCTCTGTGATTGGACGGTGGAGTCTCGCTCTGTGATTAGCTGGTGGAGTCTGGCTCTGTGATTGGCTGGTGTGTCAGGATCAGTGTTGGCTGGTGGAGTGTGGCTTTGGATTGGAGGTGTTGTCTGGCTCTTGATTGGCTGGTGGAATCTGGCTCTGTAATTGGCAGGTGAAGTCTGGCTTGTGATTAGCTAGCGGAGTCTGGCTCTGTGATTGGCACGTAGAGACTGGCTCTGTGATTGGCTGGTGGAGTCTGGCTCTGTGATTGTTGCTTGAGTCTGGCTCTGTGATTCGATATTGGAGTATGGCTCTGTGATTGGCAGGTGGAGTCTGGCTCTGTGATTGGATAGTGGAGTCTGGCTCTATGAATGGCTGGTGGAATCTGGCTCTGTGATTAACTGAAGGAGTCTCTCTGTGATTGGCTGGTGGAGACTGGCTCTGTGATTGGCTGGTGGAGTCTTGCTCTGTGATTGGCGGGTGGAATCTGGCTGTGTGATTGGCGGGTGGAGTCTGGCTGTGTGATTGGCTGGTGGAGTCTGGCTCTGTGATTAGATGGTGGTGTCTGGCTCTGTGATTGGCTGGGAAAGTCTTGCTCTGTGATTGGCTGGTATAGTCTGGCTCTGTGATTGGCAGGTGGAGTCTGGCTCTGTGATTGGGTGGCGGAGTCTGGCTCTATGAATAGCTGGTGGAATCTGGCTCTGTGATTAACTGAAGGAGTCTCTCTGTGATTGGTTGGTGGGACTGGCCTGTGATTGGCTGGTGGAGTCTTGCTCTGTGATTGGCGGGTGGAATCTGGCCTGTGATTGGCGGGTGGAGTCTGGCTGTGTGATTGGCTGGTGAGTCTGGCTCTGTGATTGGCTGGTGGTGTCTGGGTCTGTGATCGGCTGGTGGAGTCTGGCTCTGTGATTAGCTGGTTGACTCTGGCTCTGTGATTGGCTGGTGAATTCTGGCTCTGTGATTTGCTGGTGGATTCTGGCTCTTTGATTGGCTGGCGGAGTCTGGCTCTGTGATTGGCTGGTAATTCTGGGGTCTGTGATTTGCTGGTGATTCTGGCTCTGTGATTGGCTGATGGAATCTGGCTCTGTGATTGGCTGGTAGAGTCTGGCTCTGCGATTGGCTGGTGGAGTCTGGCACTGCGATTGGTTGCTGGAGTCTGGCTCTGTGATTGGCTGGTGGATTCTGGCTCTGTGATTGGCTAATGGAGTCTGGCTCTGTGATTGGCTGGTGCAGTCTGCCTCTGCGATTGGCTTGTGGAATCTTGCTCTGTGATTGGCTGGTGGAGTCTGGCTCTGTGATTGGCTAGCGGAGTCTGGCTCTGTGATTAGGTGGAAGAGTCTAGCTCTGTGATTGGCAGGTGGAATCTGGCTCTGTGATTGGCTGCGTGAGTCTGGCTCTGCGATTAGCTGGTGGATTCTGGCTCTGTGATTGGCTGGTGCAGTCTGCCTCTGCGATTGGCTAGTGGAATCTGGCTCTGTGATTGGCTGGTGGATTCTGGCTCTGTGATTGGCTGGCGGAGACTGGCTCTGTGATTGGTTGGTGGAGTCTGGGTCTGTGATTGGCTGGTGGACTCTGCCTCTGCGATTGGCTGGTGGAATCTGGCTCTGTGATTGGCTGGTGGAGTCTGGCTCTGTGATTGGCTAGCGGAGTCTGGCTCTGTGATTGGCTGGAAGAGTCTAGCTCTGTGATTGGCAGGTGGAATCTGGCTCTGTGATTGGCTGCGTGAGTCTGGCTCTGCGATTGGCTGGTGGATTCTGGCTCTGTGATTGGCCGGTGGAGTCTGGCTCTGTGATTAGCTGGTGGAGTCTGGCTCTGTGATTGGCTGGTGGAGTCTGGCTCTGTGATTGGCTGATGGAGTCTCGCTCTATGAATGACTGGTGGAATCTGGCTCTGTGATTGGCTGGAGGAGTGTGTCTCTGTGATTGGCTGGTGGAGTCTAGCTCTTTGATTGGCGGGTGGAGTCTGGCTGTGTGATTGCCTAGTGGAGACTGTCTCTGTGATTATCTGGTCGAGTTTGGCTCTGTGATTGGTTGGTAGATTCTGGCTCTGTGATTGGCTGGTGGAGTCTGGGTCTGTGATTGGCCGGTGGAGTCTGGCTCTGTGATTGGCTGGTGGAGTCTGGCTCTGTGATTACCTGGCTCTGTGATTACCAGCCAATCTGTGATTGGCTGGTGGTGTGTGGATCAGTGATCGGGTGGTGGAGTCTGGCTCAGTGATTGTCTGGTGGAGTCTGGCTCTGTGATTGGTTGGTTGAGTCTGGCTCTGTGATTGGCTGGTGGATTCTGGCTCTGCGATTGGTTGCTGGAGTCTGGCTCTGTGATTAGCTGGTGGAGTCTGTCTCTTTGATTGGCTAGCGGAGTCTGGCTCTGTGATTGGTTGGTATAATCTAGCTCTGTGATTGGCTGGTGGAGTCTGGCTCTGTGATTGGCTAGCGGAGTCTGGCTCTGTGATTGGCCGGTGGAGTCTGGCTCTGTGATTGGTTGCTTGAGTCTGGCTCTGTGATTAGCTGGTGTAGTCTGGCTCTGTGATTGGCTGATGGAATCTGGCTCTGTGATTGGCGGGTGGAGTCTATCTGTGTGATTGGCTGGTGGAGTCTGGCTCTGTGATTGGCTGGTGGGTTCTGGCTCTGTGATTGGCTGGTGGAGTCTGGCTCTGTGATTGACTGGTGAATTCTGGCTCTGTGATTTGCTGGTGGATTGTGGCTCTGTGATTGGCTGGCGGAGTCTGGCTCTGTGATTTACTGGTGAATTCTGGCTTTGTAATTTGCTGGTGGATTCTGGCTCTGTGATTGGCTGGCGGAGTCTGGCTCGGTGATTGGTTGGTGGAGTCTGGGTCTGTGATTGGCTGGTGCAGTCTGCCTCTGCGATTGGCTGGTGGAATCTGGCTCTGTGATTGGCTGGTGGATTCTGGCTCTGTGATTGGCTGGCGGAGTCTGGGTCTGTGATTGGTTGGTGGAGTCTGGGTCTGTGATTGGCTGGTGGATTCTGGGTCTGTGATTGGCTGGCGGAGTCTGGCTCTGTGATTGGCTGATGGAGTCTGGCACTGTGATTGGCTAGCGGAGTTTGGCTCTGTGAGTGGCTGGTGGAGTCTGGCTCTGTGATTGGCTTTTGGAGTCTGGCATTGTGATTGGCTATCGGAGTCTGGCTCTGTGATTGGCTGGTTGAGTCTGGCACTGTGTTTGGTTGCTGGAGTCTGGCTCTGTGATTGGCTGGTGGATTCTGGCTCTGTGATTGGCTAGTGGAGTCTGGGTCTGTGATTGGCTGGCGGAGTCTGGCTCTGTGATTGGCTGGTGGAGTCTGTCTCTGTGATTTACTGGTGGAATCTGGCTCTGTGATTGGCTGGTGGAGTCTGGCTCTGTGATTTGCTGGTGGAGTCTGGCTCTGTGATTGGCTGGTGGAGTCTGGCTCTGTGATTGGCTGGTGGAGTCTGGCTCTGTGATTGGCTGATGGAGTCTCGCTCTATGAATGACTCGTGGACTCTGGCTCTGTGATTGGCTGGAGGAGTGTGTCTGTGATTGGCTGGTGGAGTCTTGCTCTGTGATTGGCTGGTGGAGTCTAGCTCTGTGATTGGCGGGTGGAGTATGGCTGAGTGATTGCCTAGTGGAGACTGTCTCTGTGATTGGCTGGTTGAGTTTGGCTCTGTGGTTGGTTGGTGGAGTCTGGCTCTGTGATTGGCTGGCGAGTCTGGGTCTGTGATTGGTTGGGGGGAGTCTGGGTCTGTGATTGGCTGGTGGATTCTGGGCTCTGTGATTGGCTGGCGGAGTCTGGCTCTGTGATTGGCTGATGGAGTCTGGGCTGTGATTGGCTAGCGGAGTTTGGCTCTGTGATTGGCTGGTGGAGTCTGGCTCTGTGATTGGCTGGTGGAGTCTGGCACTGTGATTAGCTGGAGTCTGGCTCTGTGATTGGCTGGTGAATTCTGGCTCTGTGATTTGCTGGTGGATTCTGGCTCAGTAATTGGCTGGTGGAATCTGGCTCTGTGATTGGCTGGTGGAGTTGGCTCTGCGATTGGCTGGTGGAGTCTGGCACTGCAATTGGTTGCTGGAGTCTGGCTCTGTGATTGGCTGGTTGATTCTGGCTCTGTGATTGGCTGGTGGAGTCGGGGTCTGTGATTGGCTGGTGCAGTCTGCCTCTGCGATTGGCTGGTGGAATCTGGCTCTGTGATTGGCTGGTGGATTCTGGCTCTGTGATTGGCTGGCGGAGACTAGCTCTGTGATTGGTTGGTGGAGTCTGGGTCTGTGATTGGCTGGTGGAGTCTGCCTCTGCGATTGGCTGGTGGAATCTTGCTCTCTGATTGGCTGGTGGAGTCTGGCACTGTGATTGGCTATCGGAGTCTGGCTCTGTGATTGGCTGGTTGAGTCTGGCACTGTGTTTGGTTGCTGGAGTCTGGCTCTGTGATTGGCTGGTGGATTCTGGCTCTGTGATTAGCTAGTGGAGTTTGGGTCTGTGATTGGCTGGCGGAGTCTGGCTCTGTGATTGGCTGGTGCAGTCTGTCTCTGTGATTGGCTGGTGGAATCATGGTCTGTGATTGGCTGGTGGAGTCTGGCTCTGCGATTGGCTGGTGGAGTCTGGCACTGCGATTGGTTGCTGGAGTCTGGCTCTGTGATTGGCTGGTGAATTCTGGCTCTGTGATTGGCTGGTGGAGTCTGGGTCTGTGATTGGCTGGCGGAGTCTGGCTCTGTGATTGGCTGATGGAGTCTCGCTCTATGAATGACTCGTGGACTCTGGCTCTGTGATTGGCTGGAGGAGTGTGTCTGTGATTGGCTGGTGGAGTCTTGCTCTGTGATTGGCTGGTGGAGTCTAGCTCTGTGATTGGCGGGTGGAGTATGGCTGAGTGATTGCCTAGTGGAGACTGTCTCTGTGATTGGCTGGTTGAGTTTGGCTCTGTGGTTGGTTTGTGGAGTCTGTCTCTGTGATTGGCTGGTGGAATCTGGCTCTGTGATTGGCTGGTGGAGTCTGGCTCTGCGATTGGCTGGTGGAGTCTGGCACTGCGATTGGTTGCTGGAGTCTGGCTCTGTGATTGGCTGGTGAATTCTGGCTCTGTGATTGGCTGGTGGAGTCTGGGTCTGTGATTGGCTGGTGGAGTCTTGCTCTGTGATTAGCTGATGGAGTCTCGCTCTATGAATGACTCGTGGACTCTGGCTCTGTGATTGGCTGGAGGAGTGTGTCTGTGATTGGCTGGTGGAGTCTGGCTCTGTGATTGGCTGGTGGAGTCTGGCACTGTGATTAGCTAGCGGAGTCTGGCTCTGTGATTGGCTGGTGAATTCTGGCTCTGTGATTTGCTGGTGGATTCTGGCTCTGTAATTGGCTGGTGGAATCTGGCTCTGTGATTGGCTGGTGGAGTTGGCTCTGCGATTGGCTGGTGGAGTCTGGCACTGCAATTGGTTGCTGGAGTCTGGCTCTGTGATTGGCTGGTGGATTCTGGCTCTGTGATTGGCTGGTGGAGTCTTGGTCTGTGATTGGCTGGTGCAGTCTGCCTCTGCGATTGGCTAGCGGAGTTTGGCTCTGTGATTGGCTGGTGGAGTCTGGCTCTGTGATTGGCTGGTGGAGTCTGGCACTGTGATTAGCTAGCAGAGTCTGGCTCTGTGATTGGCTGGTGAATTCTGGCTCTGTGATTTGCTGGTGGATTCTGGCTCTGTAATTGGCTGGTGGAATCTGGCTCTGTGATTGGCTGGTGGAGTTGGCTCTGCGATTGGCTGGTGGAGTCTGGCACTGCAATTGGTTGCTGGAGTCTGGCTCTGTAATTAGCTGGTGGATTCTGGCTCTGTGATTGGCTGGTGGAGTCTGGGTCTGTGATTGGCTGGTGCAGTCTGCCTCTGCGATTGGCTGGTGGAATCTGGCTCTGTGATTGGCTGGTGGATTCTGGCTCTGCGATTGGCTGGCGGAGACTGGCTCTGTTATTGGTTTGTGGAGTCTGGGTCTGTGATTGGCTGGTGGAGTCTGCCTCTGCGATTGGCTGGTGGAATCTTGCTCTGTGATTGGCTGGTGGAGTCTGGCACTGTGATTAACTATCGGAGTCTGGCTCTGTAATTGGCTGGTTGAGTCTGGCACTGTGTTTGGTTGCTGGAGTCTGGCTCTGTGATTGGCTGGTGGATTCTGGCTCTGTGATTGGCTAGTGGAGTCTGGGTCTGTGATTGGCTGGCGGAGTCTGGCTCTGTGATTGTCTGGTGGAGTCTGTCTCTGTGATTGGCTGGTGGAATCTGGCTCTGTGATTGGCTGGTGGAGTCTGGCTCTGCGATTGGCTGGTGGAGTCTGGCACTGCGATTGGTTGCTGGAGTCTGGCTCTGTGATTGGCTGGTGAATTCTGGCTCTTTGATTAGCTGGTGGAGTCTGGGTCTGTGATTGGCTGGCGGAGTCTGGCTCTGTGATTGGCTGGTTGAGTCTGGCTCTGTGATTGGCTGGTGGAGTCTGGCTCTGTGATTGGCTGGTGGAGTCTGGCTCTGTGATTGGCTGGAGGAGTGTGTCTGTGATTGGCTGGTGGAGTCTTGCTCTGTGATTGGCTGGTGGAGTCTAGCTCTGTGATTGGCGGGTGGAGTATGGCTCTGTGATTGCCTAGTGGAGACTGTCTCTGTGATTGGCTGGTTGAGTTTGACTCTGTGGTTGGTTGGTGGAGTCTGGCTCTGTGATTGCCTGGTGGAGTCTGGGTCTGTGATTGGCCGGTGGAGTCTGGCTCTGTGATTGGCTGGTGGAGTCTGGCTCTGTGATTACCTAGTGGAGTCTGGCTCTGTGATTGGCTGGTGGTGTGTGGATCAGTGATCGGCTGGTGGAGTCTGGCTCAGTGATTGGCTGGTGGAGTATGGCTCCTAGATTGGCTGGTTGAGTCTGGCTCTGTGATTGGCTGGTTTAGTCTGGCTCTGCGATTGATTGCTGGAGTCTGGCTCTGTGATTGGCTGGTGGAGTCTGTCTCTTTGATTGGCTGGCGGAGTCTGGCTCTGTGATTGGCTAGCGGAGTCTGGCTCTGTGATTGGCTGATAGAGTCTGGCTCTGTGATTGGCCGGTGGAGTCTGGCTCTGTGATTGGTTGCTTAAGTCTGGCTCTGTGATTGGCTGGTGGAGTCTGTCTCTGTAATTGGCTGGCTGAGTCTGGCTCTGTGATTGGCTAGCGGAATCTGGCTCTGTGATTGGTTGGTATAATCTAGCTCTGTGATTGGCTGGTGGAGTCTGGCTCTGTGATTGGCTAGCGGAGTCTGGCTCTCTGATTTTCTGATGGAGTCTGGCTCTGTGATTGGCCGGTGGATTCTGGCTCTGTGATTGTTTGCTTGAGTCTGGCTCTGTGATTGGTTGCTTGAGTCTGGCTCTGTGATTAACTGGTGTAGTCTGGCTCTGTGATTGACTGATGGAATCTTGCTCTGTAATTGGCTAGTGGAGTCTGTCTCTGTGATTGGCTGGAGGAGTCTGTCTCTGTGATTGGCTGGTGGAGTTTGGCTCTGTGATTGGCTGGTGGAGTCTGGCTCTGTGATTAGCGGGTGGAGTCTGGCCCTGTGATTTGTTGGTGGAGTCTTGCTCTGTGATTGGCTGGTGGAATCTGGGTCTGTGATTGGCCGGTGGAGTCTGGGTCTGTGATTAGCTGGTGGAGTCTGGCTCTGTGATTGGCTGGTGGTGTCTGGATCAGTGATTGGCTTGTGAAGTCCGGCTCTGTGATTAGCTGGTGGAGTCTGGCTCTGTGATTGGCTGATTGAATCTGGCTCTGTGATTGGCTGGTGGAGTCTGGCTCTGCGATTGGTTGCTGGAGTCTGGCTCTGTGATTGGCTAGTGGAATCTATCTCTGTGATTGGCTTACGGAGTCTGGCTCTGTGATTGGTTGGAATAGTCTGGCTCTGTGATTGGATGGTGGATTCTGGCTCTGTGATTGGCTGGTGGAGTCTGGCTTTGTGATTGGCTGGTGGAGTCTTGTTCTATCATTGGCTGGTGGAGTCTGGCTCTGTGATTTGCTTGTGGAGTCTGGGTCTATGATTGGCTGGTGGAGACTGGCTCTGTGATTGGCTGGTGGAGTCTGGCTCTGTGATAGACTGGTGAAGTCTTGCTTTGTGATAGGCTGGTGGAGTCTGGCTCTGTGATTGGCTGGTGGAGTCTGGCTCTGTGATTTGCTGGTGGAGTCTGGCTCTGGGATTGGCTGGTGGAGTCTTGCTCTGTGATTGGCAGGTGGAGTCTGGCTCTGTGATTGGTTGATCTATTCTGGCTCTGTGATTAGCTGGTGGAGTCTGGCTCTGTGATTGGCTGGTTGAATCTGGTTCTGTCATTGGCTGGTGGAGTCTGGCTCTGTGATTGGCTGGTGGAATCTGGCTCTTTGATTGGCTGGTGGATTCTGGCTCTGTGATTGGCTGGTGGAGTCTGTGTGTGTGTGTGTGTGTGTGTGTGCGGCAGGTGTGTTTGAGTAACTCACAATCATGAGGTAGAGTTTTAATGTTGACATTGTTAAGCACACTTGCAACATTAACATTTTGAAATTATCGGCTGGTATCTTCTGTTTTTTTAACCGATACTCGCCGCTACCGATACTGATATTTTGGCATATCCCTAGTTGTAAGTCCACCATTAATCTCTACGATTCCTCGTTGTCTCTTTTTTTCTTACAATGCTGCCCCACTTTCCTTATGCATTAAAATAATTGTCCTGGCTGGAGAATCGTTTTAATCTCGTACTGCGATGCTCTTGTGGCCTCGTTGTTAGTGCTGGAGCTTCTGTTTGTGGTGCTGCACCTTCTGTTAGAAAATTCCATTTCTACTGTTTCTGTTAAAATTGTTGTGTTGCTGCTGCAGCTGTTGTTACTGCTACTGATGTTATTCTCGCTGTTGCTCTAGCTTCTTTTATCCCTTTTGCCGCCGTTTGGGAGACTCCCTTCACATCTTTTCCAACTGCTTCTTTGACTTCTTTTTCTGGTGTTTTTTTTTTTCTCTCAGCCTTCTTGTTATCGTTCATCTTATTTCCTTCCTTATTCTTGACGTCCTTTTGCTACTGTTACTGTATCCTCTTTGTTTTTTTGCTACCGTTTTTGATCCTGATGTATATTGCTTCTTTGCCGAGTTGCTTGTTGATTGCTTTGTTAATGTAATCTCAATTTGCTTTTGCTAATGTTGTTTGCTGGTACTGTGGCTAATAGTGCTTGCTGCTTCTTAAGGTGTCACTGTCTGCTGTTGCTTTTGCTAATGTGGCTTGCTGCTATTTATGCAAATGTTGCTACCGTTCCTGTTGCCGCTTTCGCTGCTACTTTATCTGCTATTATTGCTATCACTGGTAGTGTGACGTTTGCTAATCGAGTTGTGATCTTTCCTACTGCGGTTGGTGTTTCTCATCCCCCGCTAGTGCTCGTGGTTTTCTCCCTCCTCCTCCTCCTCCTCCTCCTTCTCCAAGGTTTCAGACGTGGCTCACCTTGGGCCTTGCCTGAGACCGGCTCCTTCAAGATCCTAATCAAATTCTCATTCAAGTAAACACAACGTTGTTTTCGTCGGTCACGCGCTCGGTGAGGGTCAACTTGTTTAGCATTCACCTCCTCTGAAAAACCCCTTTTGACATTTTATAGAAAATGTATGACTCACTTCTGCTCAGTAAATATGTTTCATGTTATAGAGAAGAAGGCTTCCTTGCACACACACACACACACACACACACACACAAACAAGAGATTTCTTCATCTATGAACTCTGGACTACAAATACGTAAAGCTCTCAAAAACATTGAAGAAAAAACCGACACTTTAACTCTATCTTGATGTGAAGAGTAATAGGGTAACATTGATTTTAAATTTAACATTTACAGAAAACCTACAAATAATTGTTCCTATGTACACTATTACTCTTCACATCAAGATAGAGTTAAAGTGTCGTTTTCTTCAATGTTTTGAAGCTTTACTATTGTAGTCAGAGTTCATAGATGAAAATCTCTAAAATTTATGAAATAGCTAATGATTTAAAATACCCTAGAAACATAATTGATAAATCTTTTAAAATAGCTAGGAATACTTTTTACAATCCCAAAAGGGACAACCAACCTTATTCAACCAAAAATATGTTGGTTCTCCCTTACCATGAAAACTTGGTTGATATGCCTTCCTTTCTTAAGAATTTTAATATCAAAGTTGTATTTAAAAATCTTGATACAGTAAAAAGACTTTTGATAAAAAATTCCCCCCAAAATGCTGACGGATGTGTCTATAAGATTCCCTGTAAAATATGCGATAAAGTATATTATGGTCAAACTGGTAAAAGTCTTGAACTAAGATTAAAACAACATAAATATAGCATTAGAACTGGACAAGATTCTAATGCTCTATTTATTCATGTGAGAGATTTTAACCATCCAATTGATTTTCAAAATGCTGAGAAGGTTGTATCAAGCAAGTCCATGGTTGAGAGGAATATTATAGAATCATGTTTCATTAAAAGCAGTTTTGAAAATAATATGAATATTTCTTTTGGTTTATATAAATTGGATTCTTTTATAATTAATAAAATTTGGGAAGAATTTAATGATAAATTGGACTAATCTTAATTCTTGGGAAGAGTTTCATGTCCTTTCTTATTTTCCTCTTCACAGAGTCGGGCGATGTTACGCTACTGTGAGGTGTAGTCTTTGTTAGTGTGATGTGACTGTGAGGTGTAGTCTTGCCCCTTATATAAGCCTTCTTGTCATGTTTCCTTTTATAGTTCCTTGATAATGTGAGTAGTCACGAAAGCGCTTGGAATTCCTCTATTTTTCATAGTGGTTGTCTTGCAAAATATATATATATATATATATATATATATATATATATATATATATATATATATATATATATATATATATATATATATATATATATATATATATATATTCTCTTATACGTTTAAAGATATATTTTTTATTTATATTATTGTTAAAATTAATAATTTTGTACTAAAAAGCTTTAGGAAACTTACCTAACCTTATTATAAAAAGAGCAATTTAATTTAGCCTAATCAAACTAAATATATTTTAGATAAGTTTACAATAATTTAATAATAAACAAACACAATGAAATATATTTTTTTTCGTTAGGTTAAGAATGATTTTTGCGAAATTATTGCATACACAAATTTTCACTTGCCTTATTCGGCAAGAATTATTCGGCAAGAAGAGCGTTGCCATTTAAGCCGAAATTGCAAATTTCACATATTCGGCACGACATATATATATATATATATATATTCAACAAGTCGGCCGTCTCCCACCGAGGCAGGGTGACCCAAAAAGAAAGAAAATCCCCAAAAAGAAAATACTTTCATCATCATTCAACACTTTCACCACACTCATACATAATCACTGTCTTTGCAGAGGAGCTCAGATACGACAGCTGAGAAAAGTCCCTCCCAGCTGTCACTATCTCAGACCCCTCCTTTAAAGTGCAGGCATTGTACTTCCCATTTCCAGGACTCAAGTCCAATTAAATCAATTAACTGGTTTCCCTGAATCCCTTCACAAAATGTTACCCTGCTCACACTCCAACAGATCGTCATGTCCCAAAAACCATTCGTCTCCATTCACTCCTATCTAACACGCTCACACATGCTTGCTGGAAGTCCAAGCCCCTCGCCCACAAAACCTCCTTTACCCCTTCCCTCCAACCTTTTCTAGGACGACCCCTACCCCGCCTTCCTTCCCCTACAGATTTATACGCTCTCCAAGTCATTCTACTTTGATCCATTCTCTCTAAATGACCAAACCACCTCAACAACCCCTCTTCAGCCCTCTGACAAATATTTTTAGTAACTCCACACCTTCTCCTAATTTCCACATTCCGAATTTTCTGCATAATATTTACACCACACATTGCCATTAGACAGGACATCTCCACTGCCTCCAGCCTCCTCCTCGCTGCAGCATTTGCAACCCATGCTTCACACCCATATAAGAGTGTTATTACCACTATACTTTCGTACATTCCCTTCTTTGCCTCCATGGATAACGTTCTTTGTCTCCACAGATACCTCAATGCACCACTCACCTTTTTTCCTTCATCAATTCTATGGTTAACCTCATCCTTCATAAACCCATCCGCTGACACGTCAACTCCCAAATATCTGAAAACATTTACTTCTTCCATAATCCCTCTCTCCAATGTGATATCCAATTTTTCTTTATTTAAATCGTTTGATACCCTCATCACCTTACTCTTATCTATGTTCACTTTTAACTTTCTACCTTTACACACTCTCCCAAACTCGTCCACTAACCTTTGCAACTTTTCTTTAGAATCTCCCATAAGCACAGTATCATCAGCAAAAAGTAACTGTGTCAACTCCCATTTTGCATTTAATTCCCCATAATTTAATCCCACCCTCTCCCCAACACCCTAGCATTTACTTCTTTACAACCCTATCTATAAATATATTAAACAACCATGGTGACATTACACATCCCTGTCTAAGACCTACTTTTACCGGGAAGTAATCTCCCTCTCTCCTACACACCCTAACCTGAGCCTCACTATCCTCATAAAAACTCTTTACAGCCTTCAGTAACTTACTACCTATTCCATACACTTGCAACATTTGCCACATTGCTCCCCTATCCACTCTATCATATGCCTTTTCTAAATCCATAAATGCAATAAAAACTTCTCTACCTTTATATAAATACTGTTCACATATATGCTTCACTGTAAACACTTGATCTACACATCCCCTACCCACTCTAAAGCCTCCTTGCTCATCTGCAATCCTACTCTCTGTCTTACCTCTAATTCTTTCAATAATAACCCTGCCATACACTTTACCTGGTATACTCAGTAAACTTATTCCCCTATAATTTTTACACTCTCTTTTATCCCCCTTCCCTTTATATAAAGGAACTATACATGCTCTCTGCCAATCCCTAGGTACCTTCCCCTCTTTCATACATTTATTAAACAAAAATACCAACCACTCCAGCACTATATCCCCCCCTGCTTTTAACATTTCTGTCATGATTCCGTCAATTCCAGCTGCTTTACCCCTTTCATTCTACGTAATGCCTCACGCACCTCCCCACACTCACATCCTGCTCTTCTTCACTCCTAAACGATGTTGTACCTCCCTGGCCAGTACATGAAATTACCGCCTCCTTTTTTCATCGACATTTAAAAGTTCCTCAAAATATTCCCGCCATCTACCCAATACCTCCAGCTCCCCATCTACTAACTCCCCTACTCTGTTTTTAACTGACAAATCCATTCGTTCCCTAGGCTTTCTTACCTTGTTTATCCCACTCCAAAAAAATTTCTTGTTTTCAGGAAAATTTCTTGACAGAGCCTCTCCCATTCTTTCATCCGCTCTTCTTTTGCACTCTCTCACCACTCTCTTCACCTTTCTTTTACTCTCCATATACTCTGCTCTTCTATTAACACTTCTGTTTTGTAAAAACCTCTCATAAGCTACCTTTTTCTCTTTTATCACACCCTCTACTTCTTCATTCCACCACTCACTCCTCTTTCCTCCTGCACCCACCCTCCTATAGCCACAAACTTCTGCCCCACATTCTAATACTGCATTTTTAAAACTATCCCAACTCTCTTCAACCCCCCCACTACTCCTACTTGCACTAGCCCACCTTTCTGCCAATAGTTGCTTATATCTCACCCTAACTTCCTCCTCCCTTAGTTTATACACTTTTACCTCTCTCTTACTTGCTGTTGCCATTTTCTTTTGTCCCATCTACCTTTTACCCTAACTGTAGCTACAACCAAATAATGATCTGATATATCCGTTGCCCCTCTATAAACATGTACATCCTGAAGCCTACTCATCAACCTTTTATCCACCAATACATAATCCAACAAACTTCTTTCCTTACGTGCTATATCATACCTTGTATATTTATTTATCCTCTTTTTCATAAAATATGTATTACTTATTACCAAACCTCTTTCTACACATAGCTCAATTAATGGTTCCCCATTTACATTTACCCCTGGCACCCCAAATTTACCTACTACTCCGTCCACAACATTTTTACCCACTTTAGCATTAAGATCCCCAACCACAATTACTCTCTCACTGGTTCAAAACTCCCCACACACTCACTCAACATTTCCCAAAATCTCTCTCTCTCCTCTACACTTCTCTCTTCTCCAGGTGCATAAACACTTACTATAACCCACTTTTCACATCCAACCTGCCATAACTGATTATTCAACATTATTGCCACTCCTTCTTTAGCTCTAAATCTATTTGAAACCCCTGATCTAATCCCATTTATTTCTCCCCACTGAAACTCTCCTACCCCCTTCAGCTTTGTCTCACTTAAAGCCAGGACATCCAGCTTCTTTTCATTCATAACATCTACAATCATCTCTTTCTTATCATTCGCACAACATCCACGCACATTCAAACATCCCACTTTGACGGTTTTCTTCTTCTTTTTAGTAAGCTATACAGGAAAAGGGGTTACTAGCCCATTGTTCCCGGCATTTTAGTTGACTTTTACAACACGCATGGCTTACGGAGGAAAGATTCTTATTCCACTTCCCCATGGATATGAAAGGGAAAAGCAATAAGAACAAGAACTATTAAGATAAAATCAAAGAAAACTCAGATGAGTGTGTATACATAAACGTGGACATGTTTGCGTAGTGTGACCTAAGTGTAAGTAGAAGTAGCAAGACGTACCTGAAATCTTGCATGTTTATGAGACAGAAAAAAGACACCAGCAATCCTACCATCATGTAAAACAGTTTCAGGTTTCTGTTTCACAGTCACCTGGCAGGATGGTAGTACCTCCCTGGGTGGTTGCTGTCTACCAACCTACTACCTTTTTAAAATATGTAGGATGGAGGTGAGTACCATTAAAACCCCGACTCTCCCTCCCACAGTCTGGCCACCACCTCTTTTATATATATATATATATATATATATATATATATATATATATATATATATATATATATATATATATATATATATAGATATAGCCAAACACATCACTATCTTTTTCAACATCATCAATATCTGCATAAGGAGAATCATCATAATCATCATTATGGTCATCAGAATCATGACACAGAAAGCAGATATATCTTTAATATAAACACCTGCAAACCTAAAGGTTAATACAAAAACTCATTACGGGGAAAAATAATCATTATTTAAAGGCAGTGACGTGTAATGATATGACCGAAATCTTGTGTATTGAAATCTTAATAAATCTGTCTGCAATAAAAAGTAGATCTTATATTTATTTGGGATATTTTCGATACTCCTGTATTTTCAAGGCAATGAAATATCAACCAACCTTTCTCACATTATCAAGGAACTATGTTCCTTGATAATGTTGATAATGTGAGAAATCACAAAAGCCCTTGGAAATCCACTATTTATTCACAGCAGTTATTTTGTGTGTGTGTGTGTGTACTCACCTATTTGTGGTTGCAGGGGTCGAGACATAGCTCGTGGCCCCGTCTCTTCACTGATCGCTACTAGGTCCTCTCTCTCTCTGCTCATGAGCTTTATCATACCTCGTCTTAAAACTATGTATGGTTCCTGCCTTCACGTGTGTGTGTGTGTGTGTGAGTGTGTGCGTGCGTGTAATCACTGGAAACAAAGAGAATGGGGTGCAAGGAACTCGGTGGATTCACTTGAGGTTAATAAAGGACTGGTGTGATCACTCATGTCACTTCAAAGTCACCCAGAAGCACTCCTACTTTGTCTTCTCTCTCTCTCTCCCTCATCAAAATTAAAGCTTCCCTTTATAGTGTTGGTATAATTGGAAACCTGGGTGACTAGCCGTGCTGAATACGCGTAAAAATCAATCACAGGTGATGCCACAAGGTCAGAGACGTAATGAGAATACACGCACTCACACATCTCACGGAGTCCTGTGAAGATGACTTAGTAATGACAGTCTTATTTGGTCCAAGTTATACACAAGTGAGAAGTTTACAAAGTTCTTCAAAGAAACGCAATACGAACTTACATACCCCGTCACTGGAGGCAAGTTCATTGATGGTGCTTTGTTAGTCCGAAAATGTCTTTTGGCGCTGATTCTTTTTCAACTGACCTGCTCAGAGATAAAAACAACTGCTGGCGGACCAGTGCTGGGCATCAGTAATTAGGCAACATCTGGATTCCCGGAGCTGCCTTCCCGTCGTTAGGCTGGCGTATAGGAGCTGGGGTTTCCACCTTCTTTAAAATCTTTGAACCATGTCATAGTGGTATAGAACTGTGAGTGCAGCGAGGTGTGTTGGTAGTTTATGTGATGCGAGATTGAGCGGCCATGATGACACTGTATTACATGTCTGCAACATTTTCTGAATTGCCCAAGAAGCAATATGATGCCAAAAGCTCCTTGATTTTATTCACTGGTGTTTGACGTTCTTTCATTTGCTGCTTTTAGGAACCTGATTATTTTCTTGTCTTTGTTATTGTTTCTTTATGAGGTGTGCGATTTACAAATGTGTTGTTTGTCCGACAGACAGACAAGTCAATGGATGCTTTCAACAATATTTGTCACATCTTGCTCAGGAGATATCGTAGGCCCTAGCTTTGATGTGGCAATGTGTGTGTGTAGAGAGCCTCGTGACGTCAGTGTGTAGTAAGTCTCGTGATATCAGAGAGTATAGATGTTGTGGTGATATTACAGCGGGTGTGTGTAGTGCCGCTCCTACATAAAGTTGTGGTTGCCGGTTGACGTACAGTTCAGTGAGGTGTCGGGAGCCGTCAAGGATTTGCTGAGCTTTTCCTTGGCAGCTTATTAATGATGTTTTCAGGGAATTTCATCATATATTGTACATTCAAAAACCTTGAAGACGAAGGGAATGAAAATCACAATACTCTGGCAAGAAAACATTCATAGCCAACCCTTAGAAAGAAGACGACGTTTAATGAGCTATTAAGTAGCGAGTGACAATGGTTCATAACGAACCGAAACGTCAGGTTTCTGTTTCAGACTTGTGGGCGTAGTTGTGAATCATTCAGACTTACGCTATAATGAACACACCTGTTTGTGTAAAACCTCCATTAATATTTTAAGGTCATTGGAGGTAATCAGATGTAATCAGAGAGAAGAAAGGGCAGTTCCTATTTCTTGGATCAAAGGCTATCCACCGGCATCAAGGGCAGATCGTTTGAAGGGCAATTCGTAGTAGCATACGTTCACAGCTTGCGCAGTGTCGTTCAGATGGAGGGGCACTTGCCCATTATTATGCGAGACTGGATCTCTCTTAGTGACTCGCTAAATCCGTATGGGTCATTCAGCGGAAGGAGTGTTGGAGGCTCGATTCTCCGTGAACGTGGGCCGGAGTTCACGTTCCGGTAACGTTGTTAGGGTGCAAGTGTACTTTTTTTTATTGTAACTGAAATTATTTGTGTTAAAAAAAAAATTGGGCACCATCCTTGAAGGGGGTGCCTTGATGCCTAAGAAGGGCTCTTGACCAAAAGAACTAGAGCTATCCTCCTCTTCTCTGTATGAATCTTGATTGCCTACCATTCCCTGGTGTTGTATAGCTCTTACGGGCTTAGCCCTTCCCTTGAATTAAATGATAAAAATTATGGCAAATGAAATAATGAGGAACATATAAATTATTATTATTATTATTATTACTGTTCTTATTTTATCCTTGCATTTATGAAACATTAAACCCTGTCGCCATGTTCAGCAGATTAAGAAAAGGAGGCAGTCAGGGTTTATCCAAGGGACGAAAAGGGTCCAGATGCTTGGATCAAGAGTACATCACTAACACTGAACCGTCCCATTACAAGAGAGAGTACAGCCAATGCAGGGAGGTCGCCCCCTCATTTTGGGTTCGCCTTTTTTAAAATCTAACATAAATTCAAACGTAATATTGATTCACAGGTTTTATGTTTCCAGGATTATCCAACAGTTATATATAGAGAATAAAATGTCAAAGAAATAATCGCCCCAATGGCTGAAAAATATCCCTCGTTTCAAATGGAAATCATGGTGGAAAATATATATATATATATATATATTAGAATCTTCTAAATGTTCACGAGAGATGTATCGCATTTTTATATGGATTTACATTATAGATAAAACGATATAATTAATAATAATTATTCTAATTATTGCGATATAGATTTTTTTACACAATACGTTTATATGAACATTACGTATAAATTTTCTCAACACAATATGATTTTTATTATTATAAATACGACAATTATCTATAAAATTCATGGAGATCGCTAAACCTTTAACAGACAGAGCCTTGGGAATCTAATGTAATCAGGTTTGATCCTAGGAATAAGAGACTGGCAAAAATAAAAAAATCCATTAGGAGCTCTTGATCATCACCAAGACACTCACATCTGAAATCATGAGCCCTTGAATAGCATCAAGGTACTTATAGTTTGATGAAAAGATGGATGATCTAAGATTTTCATAGTGCATCATCGTTCTTAGCTGATACTCAACCTCTGGAATGTCTAGAGTGATAATGTAGACTCTAGAGGGGAGGGAGGGGGGCGCACTCTATCACCCTTTAGAAATTTGAGAAATTCAATATGCCTGCTAAGATTGTTTGCTGATCAGCCACGAATATTAAAAAAGACATACAGATCAACATGAATACTGAATATTTTATTCAAAATCATTGTTAACAACACTTTTTTTTGGTCACTTTTGTACGTTCACGCAGATAGGGATGCATAAGGTATTAATTACATTTGATTTGGATAAGTCAGAGAACATTAACTATTTGTTTTTAAATGTACTATAGATAATGAATAAAACTACATTGTCAACAATAATTATTATTCTCTTGTAAAGACAGCAGTATACGCGACACACTCAGACGATTATCGGTACACTATTGAGAATTCTTACCAAATACCATCTGTCTATAACAATATAGATAATATATCTACTCGCAGCTAAGTCTATTTCATCTAATGCCACAGCACTGTCATGAGTACCAAACCCGAGTCAAACTACAAAATATAGGCTCTCTCCTGTCACACTAACATTATTTTTTTCCCCTAACTAAACCATACGTGTCATTAACCCAATCATCTTCATGTTATTTAAAAGAACACAAGTGCAACTAATGTGACATTTTACTGTGGCAACGTTTCGCTCTCCAGGAGCTTTGTCTAGCCGTTACAAACAATAAAATGTCACATTAGCTGCACTTGTGTCCTTGTACTTGACATATTGTCCGTAATTCTACCAACGTTAATACAACCACCTTCATCATTATGACGAGTTTCCTCCTGTGTGTCACCTTCCAGATTCATATGGGTTTTAAATAACTGTCAGAATCACCAAATCTGCATAACACAGAGCAAGATAGACAAGCTGCTACATATTCATATCCAAGAGATAAACAAGGCTGATTACCTCAATGGTTTGGTTTCAGGACCTAAAACCTGAACATTGCTCATCTCAGTGTCTTTCTGCGGTGACATACTAGGTATACTCACCTGGATATACTTATCTGGTTGTGTTGGGCGATTCATAGCTCCCTACCTATTCCTTAACTATTTAATGAACGAATGCATATTCATACTCATTTGAGCTTTATCGTACGTGTTCTTAAAGCTGTATATCGAGTTTATCTCTACCATTTCGTAATTCATGTCGTCTACCCTGGATGATCATCAGGATGCTCTTTATGCATGCCTGAAAATGAGTCCTCATCGCGTTTTATTGAATACCTCAGTAGTCGGAGGTAAAGTTTTATTGAATACCTCAGTAGTCGGAGGTAAAGTTTTATTGAATACCTCAGTAGTCGGAGGTAAAGTTTTATTGAATACCTCAGTAGTCGGAGGTAAAGTTTCAAGGTTTGGCAAGAGAAATGAACATTTACGTCCTGTCCTTGAAATCCAAACTTTGTAGCGGATATCCGATATTGTTTCTCAAGTCTCGCATTTCTGACCATAGCAAACTGCAATGAAAGCTGTTAACTAAAGAATATCTTCTATGTCTGCTGATATTTTTTTTTTACTTTTAAATTCCTTTCCTTCTTCAGCTGCATTTTGTGTTATTTTTGTCACAATAACTTGCCACTATCCTCAACCCATGAGCACTTCAGGTGACAGCAGCACCTCCCTTGACGCCGGTGAGGTGCTCGTGATCGAAGGCATTGGACCTGATTTTTGCTTTTTTGGAATCGATCCTGCTTGCCTCCAATTCCCCCAGACGTTTTATAATCTCCCATAAATGTAACAATATTTTACCATACCTATCAACAATACCCGAGATTCAAAGTTCTTCGTATTATGTATCTTTTTAGTTCCTTCTTCAACCAGCTGGGTTTGTTCAAATTGGTTTTCCATTTCACTCTTTCAATAAACACTTTTATCAGGGGTTTTTACTTCGAATGAAATTCTGAAACTTTCGACGAATTTCTGAAAAATTTTTACATTCATTACAAAATAAAAATAAAATATTGGGAAAATAAAATGTTATACGGTAAAATGTGTTTTCCAGGGAATTTTAATATTAATATATAAAAAAATATTCTTTTTAATGAGGTACTTCGTTAATATAATTTGGTTTATGTATATCTGATCAACTGCAGAATTACCAATGAGCCAATAACTAAATAACGCGTGTAGTATATACGAACTCTATACACTCATTAAAAAGTAAATCTAATAAAGGAGTTCATGAGTTGCATCTCAACACCATACCCATTTTAAGACCTATTATGATACCAGCGAGAGTTAAATTAGTGAACCAAGAGAGTACAAATAGATGTGCATCACTGTAACCACATCACATATATACAACTGTAAGAACTCATTTGCTATTCTGGCAAACTTCAAATTTCCTTTCATATACGTCAGATGAACACAGGAATATGCATAAAAATCATGTATTTAAAAACAGAAAAGCACCAAGCATACTTCAGAATGTTTCTCTGAGTTACAACTGAAAGACGAAAAACATTGAAGACGTACAAGCTGGCAGCTCCGAGGAGACATGATAACATCGTATAGAACATAGAAAAAATAATGGAGAATTATTTTAGTTCCCTTCAATAAAATTATATTCATGGGGAAACGCTAAGCTCATCAGGGTTATGCAGTGCCTGTGAATATGGAAGAGGTGAGGCATAACCACGAATAATCCGAGGAAAACGCAGAAGAGTTCTAATTCCTGAATCAGAAGTTCTTAACTAGCGTCATGACACTCCAACCTTCTTAACTACTTCATAAATCTTCAAGAATTCTTCATCTATGAACTCTGGGCTGCAAGCAAATACGCAAAGCTCTCAAAAACATGGATGAGAATACAATAACTGCACATAAAAACAGTTATTTGTTGGTTTTCCCTATATTTTTAATTTTATATCATTTTGTTTTATTAACACATCGGCCGTTTTCCACCAAGGCAGGGTGGCCCGACAAAGAAAAACTTTCATCATCATTCACTCCATCACTGTCTTGCCAGCGGCGTGCTTACACTACATCTACAAAACTGCAACATTAACACCCCTCCTTCAGAGTGCCGGCACTGTACTTCCCATCTCCAGGAATCAAGCCTGCCGGTTTCCCTGAAACCCTTCATAAATGTTACCTTGCTTACACTCCAACAGCACGTCAAGTCCTAAAAACCATTTGTCTCCATTCGCTCCTATCTAACACGCTCACGCACACTTGATGGAAGTCCAAGCCCCTCACACACAAAACCTCCTTTACCCCCTCCCTCCAACCTTTTCTAGGCCTACCCCTACCCCGCCTTCCCTCCACTACAGATTTATACACTCTCGAAGTCATTCTATTTCGTTCCATCCTCTCTATATGTCCAAACCATCTCAACAACCCCTCCTCAGCTCTTTGGATAATAGTTTTGGTAATCCCACACCTCCTCCTAATCTCCAAACTACGGATTCTGTGCATTATATTCACACAACACATTGCCCTCAGACATGACATCTCCACTGCCTCCAGCCTTCTCCTTGTTGCAACATTCACAACCCATGTCTCACACCCATACAAGAGTGTTGGTATAACTATACTCTCATACATTTCCCTCTTTGCTTTCATGGATAAAGTTCTCTGTCTCCACAAGCTCCTCAGTGCACCACTCACCTTTTTCCCCTCGTTAATTCTATGATTCACCTCATCTTTCATATACCCATCTGCTGACACATCCACTCCCAAATATCTGTACACATTCACCTCCTCCATACTCTCTCCCTCCAATCTGATATCCAATCTTTCGTTATCTATTTTTTTTTTGTAATCCTCATCACTTTACTCTTTCCTATATTCACTTTTAATTTCCTTCTTTTACATACCCTACCAAACTCATCCACCAACCTCTGCAACTTCTCTTCAGAATCCTCCTAAAGCACAGTGTCATCAGCAAATATCAACTGTGACAACTCCCACTTTGTGTTAGATTATTTATCTTTTAACCCCACACCTCTTGCCAACACCCGAGCATTCACTTCTCTTACAACTCCATCTGTAAATATATTGAACAACGACGGTGACATCACACATCCCTGTCTAAGGTCTACTTTTACTGGGAAATAATCTCCCTCTCGCCTACATACTCTAACCTGAGCCTTACTATCCTCGTAAAAACTTTTCACCGCTTTCAATAACCTACCTCCTATTCCATATATGTGCAACATCTGCCACATTGCCCCCCTATCCACCCTATCACATGCCTTTTCCAAATCCATAAATGCCACAAACACTTCTTTACCCTTATCTAAATATTGTTCACCTATATGTTTCACTGCAAACACTTGGTCTACACACCCCCTACCCTTCCTAAAGCCTCCTTGTTCATCTGCTATCCTGCTCTCCGTCTTACTCCTAATTCTTTCAATAATAACTCTACCATATACTTTACCAGGTATACTCAACAGACTTATTCCATTATAATTTTTGCACTCTCTTTTGTCCCCTTTGCCTTTATACAAAGGAACTATGCATGCTCTCTGTCAATCCCTAGGCACCTTACACTTTTCCATACATTTATTAAATAAAAACACTAACCACTCTAAAACTATATCCCCACCTGCCTTTAACATTTCTATCTTTATCCCATCAATCCCAGCTGCCTTACCCCCTTTCATTCTACTCACTGCCTCACGAACTTCCCCACACTCACAACTGGCTCTTCCACACTCCTACAAGATGTTATTCCTCATGGTTCTTCTTAATAATTAAGACATCTATAAATAGGCAACGAGTTATTTTATTCAAACTCAACAGTAAAAATATATGGAATGAACTAGACTATTTAATTCAACAAGGATAGGCCTTAAACATTTAAACATCCATGGCTTCGGCTCAACGTCGTCCCAGGTTAACGATGGGATAGATTTATCTCATTTTCTTTTACCATAGCTTGTGTCTTTAGCTGTCATTCTTTTTCCAGCTTCTTCACCATGTATCACAGGAGGCACTTTTGCCTCTTGCTCATATTTTGCAGAGGCCACGGCTGGCTTTTTTTTTCCTTTCTCCTCCTCCTTATCAGGGACTAGAGCCAGAATCGACTTTCCCTCCTCCTCAGTTACCAGACTTGAAGTTTGTTTTCTTCCTCAGTGATCAGATCTGGATTCTTTATAACTTCTCCTCCTTGTCCTGAGTGACCAGACTTGGAGTCTTTATTCCTTCCTCCTACTCCTCCTTGATGTGTTGTAGTTATAGTGTTGATGTGTTGTAGTTATAGAGTTAATGTGTTGTAGTTATATTGTTAATGTGCTGAAGTTATAGTATTGATCTGTTGTAGTTATAGTGTTTAAGTTGTAGTAATATTGTAGTAATATAAGTGGTCCCAGATTTTTTTAATACTGTGCACAAAGAGTGTTAAGACCTATTCTACACTAACCAGACATCAATCTTGCCAAATGTGGAGGCAGGAAAAATAAAACGTTGATCTACGTTTGGATCGCTAACGCAACAATGTAGATCTACGTTTGGACAGTTTAAGGGTTAAATGGAAAAATATATATATATATATATATATATATATATATATATATATATATATATATATATATATATATATATATATATATATATATATATATATATATATATTCAACAAAGCGAACGAAAGGTCACAAAAGTAAACTGGGAATAACATGGCATTGGAAAGGTATGGATACTTCAGAGCGTCTTCCCATATCAAGGGACTTTTTGCGGAATCCATAAGGTAAATGCTACAATCACTGGGATATTTTGAAAATTATTTGACAAGGTGTAGCGATAAATCTTAAAGGTTACATAATGTCTTTAGGAGGGATGCATTCAGGTTTGATTCGATTAGGGTATTTCTTGGACGGAGAGCCCTTTACCAGCATCGAACCACATCTCAGGAAGCGGTTTCATTTCCTAAACCTCTGTTTATCCCATTATATTAGTGAGGACAACTGCCAAAAGTCTGACTTTAAAAAGAGGGCCGCGATTAGCGGTCTTTAATAAACCATACAGGTTTCCAGCTTCATGAAATATAACACAATACAGTACATAAATTAGTGTCATACCTAACAGAGCTTCGGCTTTAGACTGTGTGATGTATTTTTGTGAGAAGGTTTTTGTACTTCGGGTACGAATCGGATTTTCCTATATGAGAGCATTTAAGGATTACATGTGAGTGCATGAGAGCCCATGACGGGAGATGGGGAGCAGGAGAATACAAGGTAGTACAAGAGAGTGCATGATAGTACATGGGAGAACATGATAAAAGCATGAGAAATCGTGTGTGTCTTTATAAAGGTTTAAGACTCAACTGGGACAATGTCTAACCAAGTATGGGAATTCTCTTAATTCCCCACTGACACACATATAGAGTAAACACACGCTCATTGCACACACATTTCACATCTTCTGTGTTCCCATAATACTTTAAAGTAGCAATCATAGGACGTCCACACAGCTATTTACAGAATAATAAATAGAAGTATACTATACTTGGTTAAATGGATTAATCTCCTAAACGAAAATAAGAATCTTTTCTGCATTCTCAGGCACCGATATACTTAAATCTCTCTCTCTCTCTCTCGGCTTTCATGCATCAAACTAAGCATCCCGGTTAGACAGAAAATTCTAGAGTAACATCATAGCAAGGCAGATACAATGATTGGTGGAAACATATGACTTATGATGACCCATATCTATGTTACCACACATCAGAGAATAGGCAAACAAAGTAAAATACAGAAAAGATAGGCACATATACATGTGAATTATACCAGTTTGGTACCTATTGTGAATTATTATGTGAGCAAATTACATGCATGAGGTTTACAGGGCATTACCTGAATTATTGCGTGCAAGTAATATGGATGAGATAAGTGGGACTTATGTAACAGTAGGTCGCTGAACTGAACTCCCTCGATGCCCACTTCTTCACCACTCTCCCAAAAAAGCTAGACCTGACATTAAATTAATAATTATAATATTAAAACCAGCTTCTCTGGTAAATTAAATTTGTGGACTGTATATGATTAGGCTTTC
>WNWK01013590.1:52500-54709 GCA_009830355.1 Cherax destructor
TCTAGCCTCACATGGGAAGTTATTCATAACAATAACTTTAAATTGTTTCCTTCGAACAAATTTAATTACATTACAATGTTCTTTATGTGATAAGACAAAGGGTGACTCGAGCACACATTGGACAAGATGATCTCGTACAGAGGTACTGACAACTTCTTATTGACATCTTTTTCTCAACTCTGAGAAACTTCTAATCTGAAAATGACCCTGTTTCTCCCTTTCGTCTGTCTGTCTGTCTGTTTACACAAGAGATTTAACAGGAATGAGTTAAGAGTTCCTAACTTTGTTTACAAACTTAAGAGCTGTTGCCTACTTCAGCTCGTTTGAAAACCTTCTATATTGGTATGAAACATGCAAATAAGGAACTGGATAAAGTTGGAGCCACCTGTGGGCCGCGATTTTATTTGATCAACTGACTTTATTTCATCGATGTTATTATATTGTTCGAACATGTTCCAGATTAGAGTTGTTCCAGGAATGATCTCATATGAAGGGATGTTCTAGAGAGGGGTAAAGCCAGAATGTAGTTGCTGTTTGCTGTCAGTATTGCTGTATAGAAGTTGTCTTCTCACTGTCTGCGAAATGGAGGCGTGTGACTGTTTCCCTTGTTCACAACAGCAAGACCACAATATATTTCCCGTGCTAAAGGCTCTGCTGGAATAACAAGTCTGTCCTGGTTGGGTCCAGGCGAGAAATGTTATCTTGCTCGGTTCTTCATTCTGTTCAAAAGTCATAGATGTGAAGGGGGGGCAGACAATTCCAGTTAGTGGAGCATATTCAAGGCGTGAACGGACTGGTGCCTCGTACAGAGTTTTGCAGTCTCTTCTGTCATGCAGGTACTAGACGCGCCTTAGTGCTGTTAGCTTCTTGGCTGCCTTGCTCCCAAGATTTACCAGCTTGAATTTACACTCTTGAATACGTAAAGGTCAAAATACATTCATCTACATAGCAATGGGATTCTGGAATTCTTGAAAACGGCCAATAAGAAATATTAAACAAGATGACCCAAGAATTCCTGGGGAACACTGGCACAGAGTGTTTTTTGAATCTGCCCCACTGAGTACTCTTAGAGACTACCTTGAAGGAAACACAAAGGTGAGTGCAGAGCAAGATACTACAATTCCTTTTTGGGGGCCCTTGACGAGGTAAAGAGGTATGGGTCTGAGGTTGGATTGGCTTCTTTCCCAGCCCGAACCAATTCCCCCCAACCCCCCCCTTTCCCTTTCCCCCATCCTCCTTTTCCCTTTCCTCCTCCTCCTCCTACCCTCCCTTATTTCCTTCCCATTTTTACCCGGGGGTTTCTCCACAGGTTTTCTAGTTCCTAGGTGGGGGGAAGGGTACCTGGTCCATTCCCATTCCGTTGAGGTTCTTGGGGTGGTGTAGTTTGCCGGGAATCTGGATCGCCGGGGGATGCCCCATCCTCCCCGGGTCTCCCGGGGGTGGCCGGGATCTTTGGGGCGAGGGGTTATCTCTGAGGCCACCCTTTTTGATTCCGGGGTGGGGGCCGAAGGCGGTGCTTTTGGGGATATCCGGCCGCCCTCTTTTTTTCCGCCGAGGTGGCTCGGTGGATGTGAGGTTGCTATCCCGGATTGCTGGTTTACTGGCATGAAGGGTGGGATGGCACGGGTTCCATGCAGCATCTGCACTACTTGGGTGTTGAGGTCCTCTTGGCGGGGGGGGGATTTACGCCCCCTTTTATTCCTCCCCGGAGCTATTCCTCCACGTTCCCCCCTTTTTTTTTTTTTTTTTTTTATTTTTTTTTTTTTTCTTTTTTTTTTTAAAAACAAAAAGAAAGAAGTAACCCCAAACCCTGGATGCCCTAACCGTGACTTCCCCCCGGGGCCCTTTTATACCGCACCTAGTTCTGACCCTACCAATGGATAACTCTTGAAAACCCCAATATTTATGAAGCAGGTGCCAGTTCGTCACCTGCTTCAGGTCCCAGGGGCCTGACTGGGCCCAGATACATCTGACCTACGCCTTCTCTGACCTTGATTCCGGGCCCCCTCGACGGGGGCATTTTTTGAATCGTCGCCCCTCTCACATCGGGCCACCCCCGGTCCAACACCCAAACGACCCGACCCACACATGACGATTCGACACTTTCCCGTTCCCTAAAAAAGACAAGCTCGTCCGGGGCCCCCTTTAAACCCCTGTTTCAAACTACTCAATGGACAAAGTTTTTACTCTTTGTTTTTCCAAACCCTTT
>WNWK01013591.1:0-54709 GCA_009830355.1 Cherax destructor
ACCTTATGTTTTGTTATTGAAGTTAATTTGGAGAAAGCTCCTCGCGGCTGATCACATTTTGTTGATCTGGGGCTCCCCGCATGCATGTCTGGACCTCTATTATGTTGTGATCTGAGTATATTGTTTTTGATATGATGACATTTCGTATCAGATCATCATTGTTGGTGAAGATGAGGTCCAGCGTATTCTCTAATCTTTTGGGCTCTACTATTTGCTGGTTTAAGGTGAACTTGGTGCAGAGATTTAAAAGTTCATGCATGTGTGAATTTTCATCTGAGCTGCCTCCTGGTGTTATCTCTGCTACCACATTGTTTGCAATGTTCCTCCATTTTAGGTGCCTGAGGTTGAAATCCCCCAGTAGCAAGATGTTGGGGGCAGGAGTTCTCAACCTGGTCCTAGTGGCATTAAAAGAAAAAGGCCAGTAACCCCAGAAAAGAACTTGCCACCTGCAGTGTTAATGGAAGGGGATTCCCCTTCCAAACACTAGCATACTATACTCCATCCTTTCCCTCCTCCACACATCAACAACTCTTCAATAAATGTAAGTGACATGTTATTGTACTATATTTACATGTATTTCTTTAATGTTCATTAAATTGTGTATTATTTAATGTCAAAAAGTTCTAAAAAATATTTTATTTTACTACTTTTGGAAGTCTGGAACGGATTAATTTTATTTCCATTATTTCTTATGGGGAAAATTTATTCGGTTAACGATTGATTCGGTTACAGATATGCCCTCTCTGACGGATTAATATCGTTAACCGAGGTATGACTGTATAATATTACTGGTGGTAACTAGAAAATTATTCCTTTCGTATGCCTTCACTCAGGGCGTCATTTCTTCTAAAAATGGTGTTACATAAAAATGGAAGTGTTTCTCTTTATTTATTCTACTGTGTCAACGTGGAGACAACTTGTACACAATGTAAAGTGACGAAAACCAGACGCGTTTGCCTGGTTTGTTTACATTACGTGTGGGTGAGGTGGGCGGGATAGCTGCCTGGCTGGCTAACATACTTCCCAAGCCTGACTTCCTACAAATAAAACTCACCTCTCACCCTACATTAAGACTACAAATATTTTAAGGTAATTAACCCATTCAGGGTCGAGACCCCCGATTCTTAACCCTTTCAGGGTTTTTGACGTACTAGTACGTCTTATGCACCAGGGTGTGAGAGAATGGGTCTGTGCGGTCAGTGTGAGAAGTATAAAAAAAAATCCTGCAGTACACAGTGCATAATGAGGAAAAAAAAACTGACCGTGTTTTTGGTTTAAAACAGCCAATTTGCAGTCTATATTTGTATGGTATTTATTGTTATATTCTCGTTTTCTTGGTCTCATTTGATAGAATGGAAGATATATTAGAGAAATAGAGATAATTTTGATTGGTTTCTCGAAGACAAGTACCTAGAAATTGAGCACAAAATAGCGAAAATGTTCGATTTTTGCCAATGTTCAGAGTAAACAAATCATGCCACACGTCCAATACACATCAACTGACGAGTCTAATATTCTTGCACAAGTGCGCTGATATTATTTATACTGTTTTTACAATGATATAGTAGTATACATAACAGAAAATCTTCAATTTTTTGTGAATAAAAATTCAAAATGGAAAGCAAAAGTTATGTAATAGGGGCCTGGAGATGTGACTAATGAGCAGATAAAATGTTATTTTAGTGCCAGGAATGTCTGTCTTGTTTATTCTGGACCCTATTTTGAAATTGGCATCTTTTGAAATTTGTGTGAAATTGGCATCTTTTGAAATTTGTGTGAAATTGGCATCTTTTGAAATTTGTGTGAAATTGGCAATATTGCCAATTTCTGACCACTTTATTGGGTAGTTGAAATCGGTAAATTGGTGGTATCTGCACTCAATCAATAGAACAAATAGAATTCTAGAATAATAGCTATGATTTTAGTAGACCGAGACAATGGAATTAGCCGAAAATAGGGCTCAAAGTGGGCGAAATCCCTGATGCATAAATATCGTCGATAACGCTAACTTTGCGAGAGCATAATTCCGTTAAGTTTTCACCGAATTTCATACTTTTCGTGGCATTATGGTCGGAAAAAGATGCTCTATCATTTCATAAGAATTTATTTTTTTTTTCAAAAAATGTTTCGACCCTGAAAAGGAGTTAAGAATCGGGGTCTCGACCCTGAAAGGATTAACTCTCTCTCAGGGTCGAGAAATTTAAAAAAAAAAAAAAAAAAAATTCTTATGAAATAATAGAGGTTTTTTTTTTCTAAATCTAATAGGCTAAAAAAATTTTTTTTGTGAGATATAAAGGCTTGAAGTTGACAGAAAGTGAACCGCTTACGGCAACATCACCGACTGCCGGTCACCCGGTAATAGTTTATTTATTTTTTTCTACGTTTTTATTTTATTTTTTAATATTTTATTTTTTCAGGTAACTTTTATGGCCTATGAGACCAATATATTTTGTATATAACGTATACACTCCTTGTATACAACACAATAACTGCTGGCTGGCTGGCTGGCTGACCAGCTGGCTGGCTGGTTGGCTGACTGGCTGGCTGGCTGACCAACTGGCTGGCTGGCTAGCTGACCAGCTGGCTGGCTGGCTGACCAGCTGGCTGGCTGGCTGACCAGCTGGCTGGCTGGCTGACCAGCTGGCTGGCTGACCAGCTGGTTGGCTGAACAGCTGGCTGGCTGAACAGCTGGCTGGCTGAACAGCTGGCTTGCTGGCTAACTGACCAGCTGGCTGGTTGAACAGCTGGCTGGCTGACCAGCTGCCTGGCTGACCAGCTGGCTGGCTGGCTGACCAGCTAGCCGGCTGGCTGACTGACTGGCTTGCTGGCTGGCTGTGTGTCTCACAGGAAACACATAAATGCAATTATACATACGTAGTGTAAATTACCTAGGATACACGGGAGAATATAATAATAATAATAATAATAATAATAATAATAATAATAATAATTATAATGATAATAATAATAATAATAATAATAAAAATAATAATTATAATAATAATAATTATAATAATAATAATACAGTGGACCCCCGAGTTACGAGCATAATTCATTCCAGAAGGCTGCTCAAGTGCCATTACCAAACAAATTTTCTCCCTTAAGAAATAATGTCAAGTAGGTTAGTCCATTTCAGACCCCCAAAAATACACTTACAAAAGCATTTACAATATTACACTTACATAATTGTACGATTTCCGAGGTGAACGTAACTCGGGGGTCCACTGTAATTATAATAATAATAATAATAATAATAATAATAATAATAATAAATGAAGCATGGTGTAAGATGTGTGTGTCACAGTCTTATCAGTAAACTAATGACAGTGGTGACATTTGATGAGGGGTGAGGGTCCTCTTATCTTATATTATCACTCCACTAATTAGAGTGATGACATTTGATGAGGGTACACTTCCTTCGCTTTATTTGTTTTCACTGTTTTATCTGTCTCTTTGTCTCTCTCTGTCTATCTGTTTGTTTCTCTGTCTCTCTCTGTCTCAGAGAGAGTCACTACTTCACATCTGAGTCCTGATACATATTATTTGCCAGTCTGGATTTTTTGGGTTATCCTAGGTAATTTACACTATGTATAATTGTATTTATGTGTAATTGTGTGACAGACAGACAGACACAGACAGCCAGCTAGCTAGCCAGCCAGCCCACCAGCCCCAGCCAGCCAGCCCACCAGCCCCAGCCAGTCACAGCCAGCCAGCCAGCCACAGCCAGCCAACCACAGCCAGCCAGCTACAGCCAACCACAGCCAACCCCAGCCAGCCAGCCCCAGATAGCCACAGCCAGCCAATGTTGTTTACACAAACCCCACTGCCTTACCCACCATTCACACTGCAGGAGTGAGGTATTCCTTATGGCATGGCTTGGTGACAAAGGCGCACTGAATTACCACTCCCACAATGCAATGCGGATGCATAGATTTTTTTCTTACTGCGCACACTTACCACATAGACCCATTCTATCACATGCAGGCCTACCAGCTCTCTCCCCCTCGATTTGAAGCCACTAGAATTTATGCGTACTAGTACGTCAAACACCCTGGTGTGTAAGTCGTACTAGTACATCAAAAACCCTGAAAGGGTGGACCCCCGGTTTTCGTAAAGCTCCAAACTCGAACAATTATGTAAGTGTATTTTGTAAGTGCGTTTGTAAGTGTATTTTTGGGGGTCTAAAAGGACTAATCTAATTTATATTATTCCTTATGGGAACAAATTTGTTTGGTAACGGCACTTGAACAGCATTCTGGAACGAATTAATTCTGAAAACCGGGGGTCCACTGTATATGTATTTTATCGCTCTGGGAGCTTTAATTAAATGTTGTAGTATATTACGTGTGGGTGGGGTGGGCTGACCTGGCTGGCTACCCATACTTACCAAACCTGACTTTCTACAAATAAAACTCACCTCTCACCCTACATTAAGACTACAAATATTTTAAGGTAAGTAATGGGTGTACTGTGTGTGTATTTTACTTTTGTTTTTAATGCCTAGTTCTATTGCTAACTTAATACAGTGGTACCTCGAGTTACGATATTTTTTCGTTCGAGAATGCTGTTCAAGTGCCATTACCAAACGAATTTATCCCCATAAGGAATAATGTAAAATAGACTAGTCCTTTTACACACCCAAAAATATACTTACAAAAGCATTTAAAAAAATAAACTTACATAAAAGGGCGATTTTGGGGACCATCGTAACTCGAGGTACCACTGTATATGTTAGTGTAAACTTGTTATCTGGCATTTATATGCATTTATAAGTGGAAAAAAATGGCGTTCTGCTTTCTGGCG
Source organism: Cherax destructor (assembly GCA_009830355.1). Lineage (NCBI taxonomy): Eukaryota > Metazoa > Arthropoda > Malacostraca > Decapoda > Parastacidae > Cherax > Cherax destructor. Next base: position 4,804 of record WNWK01013591.1, read on the forward strand.
ATGTCTGCTTTCCAGCAGTAGCATGGAACCTAACCTGTCGTATAAGTGGGGCCCTACTGTAACTGGGTTGGGGCTTCATAAATATTGTACAATAACTTTAATAGATGCAATGGTAATATATAACTGGGCAGGAGGCTTCATTAACAATGTATCGTAAAGGAAGAGAAATACCTCCACAGTAGTCTTGGGTTGCAGTGTAATACTTCGTGCTCGCTGCTCAGCAGTCATGTCATGTCTTCCCAGCCCACGCATTTCACTTTCCTTCCTCTCAAACCTGAACATCAACAAAAAACATAATAACTAATGTTTCAGCAACACAGAGTATTTATATAATACAAACCAGAAAAAAAATGCATAGAAATATCTAACTTATTGAGATATCACACAATTGAACTACGTACAACTAAAATATAAATGCAGTTTCAACACATCAAAATACACTGTTCAGAGGTTAATAGAAGATTTCGGGAGAGTATCAAAAAAGAAGGAAATTAAAAGTGAAAGTAGGAAAAAGCAAGGTAATGAGAGTAACAGAATCCTAGGTAATGAAAGACTAAACATCAGAATGGGAGGAGAGAGTAAGGACGAAGTAAATGTGTTTTGATATTTGGAAGTAGACTTGTGGGGCAGATGGGTCCATGAAAGACAATAGGGAACAGGATACTGTTACATGGGTGTTAAGGAAGGGTTTAAAACATTGCAGGCAGGAGGAGACTGGAGGTAGTGGAGATGTCGTGTTTGAGAGAAATGTGTAGTGTGATTATGCATAGAATTTAGAGCTTGGAAATTATAAAAGTATGGGGGTTACGAAAATGTATTATTCGGAGAGCATATGATGGGTTGTTGAGGTGGGTTGGACATTTTGAGAGGATGGAGAAAACAGGACAACTAGGAGGGCATATAAATCTGGGATATGCCCTCCTAGTCATCATCCAGTGTGGAGGGAAGGAGGGGTAGAGGTCATCTCAGGACAGGTTGGAGGGAGGGGTTTAAGAAAGGTTCTTAACCCTTTCGGGGTCGGTGCCGTACTAGTACGTTTTACGAGCAAGGGTTAGTGCCGTACTAGTACGCCCAAATTCTAGCGGCCTCAATTTAAGCAGAAAACGTCTGGTAGGCATACATATGAAAGAATGGGTCTGTGTGGTCAGTGTGCGCAGTATAAAAAAAATCCTGTAGTACACACTGCATAATGAGAGAAAAAAAACTCTGACCGTTTTTTTCGATTAAAACAGCGACTTTGCAGTCGATTTTCGTATGGTATTTATTGATGTATTCTCGTTTTCTTGGTCTCATTTGATAGAATGGAAGATATGTTACAGAAATAGAGATGATTTTGATTGGTATGACAATGACAAGTACCTTGAAATTGAGCTCAAAGTAGCGAAAATGTTCGATTTTTGACGATGTTCAAGAGTAAACAAATCACACCATGCATCCAATACACATCAACTGGTGAGTCTTATATTCATGCACAAGTGCTCTGATATTATTTATAACATTTTTACAATGATGCAGTTGTATACATAACAGTAAATCTTCTATTTTTGTGATAATAAAAATTCAAAATGGAAAGCAAAAGTAATGGAACAGGGGCCTGGAGACGTGGCTAATGAAATGAGAACATGTTATTTTAGTGCCAGGAATGTCTGCCTTGTTTACTCTGGACCCTATTTTGAAATTGGCATTGTTTGAAATTTGTGTGAAATTGGAAAATTGCCATTTTCTGACCACTATTTTGGGTAGATGAAATTGGTAAATAGGCAGTTTCTTCTACTCATTCGATAGAAGAAATGGAGTTCTAGCAAAATAGCTATAATTTTAGGAGACTGAAACATTGGAATTTGTCGAAAATAGGGCTCGAAGTGGGTGAAATCGCCGATGCGTCAGTGTCATAGATACCGATAACTTCGCGAAAGCATAATTTCGTTAGTTTTCGATCAAATTTCATAATTTTGGTAGCGTTATGATTGGAAAAGATTCTCTATCATTTCATAAGAAAAATTAATTTTTTTTCCAAAAATTTTCGGCCCCAGGAACACTTTCCTGAGTAGGCCTGTCGACCCCCAAAGGGCTAATGCTTGAGGGTTGGATATCCAACAGGCTTGTGTGAGCATGTTAGAGAGGAGTGAATGAAGGCATGTGGTTTTTGTAACTTGATTTGTTGTTTGAGTGTGAGCAAGGAAACCAAATTTGAGTCCTGAAAGTGGGAAGAACTGTACCTGAATTCTGGGAAAGGAGTGGGGATGTTGCAGTTTAGAGGGTCATCTAAAGTATTAACTTAGCACTTTTCTGAGGAAACAATGATTGAGTGAACAATGGAGAAAGTGTTTCTTGTTTTTTGGGTCACCTTGTCTCAGTGGGAGGCAAACAGTGTTTAAAAAAATGAAAATTTGGTTGCCTCAATTTCAAAATTACATTGTATTTCCTTACCTTCGTTTGAATGGCTGGTGCACTGATACAAAATCCTTGGGTATTGTGGGCCGTGGGTAGACTTTGTGCTGCTGATGTGTTTTGTTGCTAAGTGTAAATCCTTCAACAACTTCTATTAAGCCATGTATAGACTGAGGAAAAATGGGTAGTTTACATCAGAAACACATGTCAATAATAACACTGTAATGTTCAAGCCTCATACAACTCTCTAGTCATATTCTGTAACTCGCATTTGCTCCCTCATTAAAAGGATGTTGCAAACCATCAAACAAAATCATCATTTATGACATTCACATGCCACATGCTATTTCAACTTCAATAATAACGAAATAATTGAATACCAAAACTTGGGATGAATCCTGGCCTTCTAAACTTGTGATCTTCACACCTCACTTACCGTGGAAGGTAAAATTTAAAATACAGTAAAATATTAAAGTACGACAGTACACAAAAATAGTACTCATCAAAGGTATTCACCAATGGTACTAACCAATGGCACACACCAATAGTACTTCATCAATAGTACACACCAATAGTACAGTGGTACCTCTACTTATGAGCAGCTCAAAACTCGAACAATTATGTAAGAGTATTTTTGTAGGTGCTTTTGTAAGTGTATTTTTGGGGGTCTGAAATGGATTAACCTAATTTTCATTATTTCTTATGGGAAAAAATTCCTTCGGTATCAGCACTTGAATAGCCGACTGGAACGAATTTTGCTCATAAGTAGAGGTACCACTGTACTCACCAATGGCACTCACCAATGGCACTCACCAACAGCACTTACCAATAGTACTCACCAATGCCTCTTCAGCTGTTCCTTTTGTAAAATGTTTCAGGAGGGCTCTATGTATACAAGGCAAATAATGACCGTCAATTAACACGGTAGTTAAATTCCTGATAATTGTGTGTAAGACAAAATTTTGTAAAACAAATTGAAGAACTCATGGGAAAAATACAGTTACGTTCCTTCGAACCACAAAAATGGCAAACAAATTTTTTTTTAGTTCTCCAAATCATAAAAAAATATAAATGATAATGTAACTACAGTTCATTGTCATGATGTATTATGTTTAATGCATTGCTTAAGACTACAAATGTTACAGAAATAATATTTCTTGCCTTATATCGTAGTTGCTGATATATGTCAATGATTCTGAACAGAGTGGAGAGGGATAAGTAAGTTTATTTAGGCCCAGGTATACATAAGTGTGATTATTATTTATAGTTAAAATACCTAAGATAATCCTAGGTAGTAGGTTGGTAGACAGCAACCGCCCAGGGAGGTACTACCGTCCTGTCAAGTGAGTGTAAAACGAAAGCCTGTAATTGTTTTACATGATGGTAGGATAGCTGGTGTCTTTTTTCTGTCTTATAAACATGCAAGATTTCAGGTACACCTTTCTACTTCTACTTACACTTAGGTCACACTACATATTCATGTACAAGCATATATATACACACCCCTCTGGGTTTTCTTCTATTTTCTTACTAGTTCTTGTTCTTATTTCCTCTTATCTCCATGGGGAAGTGGAACAGAATTCTTCCTCCGTAAGCCATGCGTGTCATAAGAGGCGACTAAAATGCCAGGAGCAAGGGGCTAGTAACCTCTTCTGTATATACAGTGGACCCCCGAGTTTCGTAAAAACTTCACTCCTGAAGTCTGCTCAAGTGCAATTACCGAACGAATTTACCCCCTTAAGGAAAAATGTCACGTAGATTAGTCTATTTCAGACCCCCAAAAATACTTTTCCACAAGCACTTACAATATTATACTTACATAAATGTACAATTTCCGGGGTTTACGAAACTCGGGGGTCCACTGTATTACGAAATGTAAAAGGAGAAACTTTTGTTTTTCCTTTTGGACCACCCTGCCTCGGTGGGAAACGGCCGACGTGTTGAAAGAAGAAGAAGAAATGTATGAAAGAGGGGAAGGTACCTAGGGATTGGCAGAGAGCATGTATAGTTCCTTTATATAAAGGGAAGGGGGATAAAAGAGAGTGTAAAAATTATAGGGGAATAAGTTTACTGAGTATACCAGGTAAAGTGTATGGCAGGGTTATTATGGTGTTGGGGAGAGGGGTGGGATTAAATTATGGGGAATTAAATGCAAAATAGAGTTGGCACAGTTACTTTTTGCTGATGATACTGTGCTTATGGGAGATTCTAAAGAAAAGTTGCAAAGGTTAGTGGACGAGTTTGGGAGAGTGTGTAAAGGTAGAAAGTTGAAAGTGAACATAGATAAGAGTAAGGTGATGAGGGTATCAAACGATTTAAATAAAGAAAAATTGGATATCACATTGGAGAGAGGGATTATGGAAGAAGTAAATGTTTTCAGATATTTGGGAGTTGATGTGTCAGCGGATGGGTTTATGAAGGATGAGGTTAACCATAGAATTGATGAAGGAAAAAAGGTGAGTGGTGCGTTGAGGTATCTGTGGAGACAAAAAACGTTATCCATGGAGGCAAAGAAGGGAATGTACGAAAGTATAGTGGTACCAACACTCTTATATGGGTGTGAAGCATGGGTTGCAAATGCTGCAGCGAGGAGGAGGGAGGCAGTGGAGATGTCCTGTCTAAGGGCAATGTGTGGTGTAAATATTATGCAGAAAATTCGGAATGTGGAAATTAGGAGAAGGTGTGGAGTTACTAAAAGTATTTATCAGAGGGCTGAAGAGGGGTTGTTGAGGTGGTTTGGTCATTTAGAAAGAATGGATCAAAGTAGAATGACTTGGAGAGCGTATAAATCTGTAGGGGAAGGAAGGCGGGGTAGGGGTCGTCCTAGAAAAGGTTGGAGGGAGGGGGTAAAGGAGGTTTTGTCGCCGAGGGGCTTGGACTTCCAGCAAGCATGTGTGAGCGTGTTCGATAGGAGTGAATGGAGACGAATGGTTTTTGGGACATGACGATCTGTTGGAATGTGAGCAGGGTAACATTTTGTGAAGGGATTCAGGGAAACCAGTTAATTGATTTAGTTGGACTTGAGTCCTGGAAATGGGAAGTACAATGCCTGCACTTAAAAGGAGGGATCAGGGATAGTGACAGCTGGGAGGGATTATTCTCAGCTGTCGTATCTGTGCGCCTCTGCAAAGACAGTGATTATGTATGAGTGTGGTGAAAGTGTTGAATGATGATGAAAGTATTTTCTTTTTGGGGATTTTCTTTCTTTTTGGGTCACCCTGCCTCGGTGGGAGACGGCCGACTTGTTGAAAAAATGAAAAAACGATCTTTTCCAGATTATATGTTTTTATATTAATACAGTAGAACGTCATTTAGCACGAGATTATGTTGCACGTTACGGGTATTGCACGATTTAAGATTTGCAACACATTATCATCTTACACGACGTAAAGATGATATTACACGGTTCGGCAGGAGGGGAAAAAATTTTGAACGCGCGGTCGCCCGCGGTGGGGGTCCTACTAAGGGTGGCTATGAGCCACATCAAGTGTTTAATGCTGAAGAGACAAGTGTTTTCTGGAAGAATATGCCAACAAGAACTTATATCAGTCAGCAAGAGAAAAGTGCACCAGGCTTCAAGACAGCAAAGGATCACTTCACCTTGCTCCTTTTCGGTAATGCATCAGGTGATTTCAAGTGTAAGCCCATGGTTATTTACTGCCTAAGAATCCTCATGCTTTGAGAAAAAGGGAATTTGTTTTTCCTTCCTGCAAACTGTAAGTTTATTCAGATACACAGGGCCAGGAGCTGAGTCTCGACCCCTGCAACCACAATTAGGTGAGTACAGTTACATACATTATCATACATAGCAGCATATGTGTAGAGAACCTAGGATAACCCAAAAAAAAGTCAATGGAAATACTAAGTCACTGACTTTTTTGGGTTATCCTAGGTTCTTTACACATATGCTGCTATGTATGATAATCTTCGTAACTGTATCTGTGTATACCTGAATAAACTTACTTACAGTTTGTGGGAAGGAAAAACAAATAACCATTCCCACAAGCAGCCTTGTTGTTGTTGTTCAGCACACACCACCCGCCTTCCCCAGCCACCACGGACCCCACCATCCCAGCATTCGTACGTATTTCATACGCGTCAAAAAGTCCGGCTACAAGCCAGCTGTTCGTGAAGAATAAGAGAGAGTGAATTGTGTTTTGATCTTGAATTAACGAAGAAACAAAGATATTAGACAAGACATAACCCGTGGCCGTAATGAAGTGTTACTTTGTACACATAAAAAGATGTAAACGTAAGTTTGTGTGACTGACTGACTGACTTACTGACTGACTGACTGACTTGACTGACTGACTGACTTACTTACTGACTGACTGAATGACTGACTTACTTACTGACTGACTGACTTGACTGACTGACTTGACTGACTGACTTGACTGACTGACTGACTTACTTGACTGATTGACTGACTTACTTACTGACTGACTGAATGACTGACTTACTTACTGACTGACTGACTGACTGACTTACTTACTGACTGACTGACTGACTTACTTACTGACTGACTGACTTGACTGACTGACTTGACTGACTGACTGACTTACTTGACTGACTGACTGACTTGACTGACTTACTGACTGACTTGACTGACTTACTGAATGACTTGACTGACTTACTGAATGACTTGACTGACTTATTGAATGACTTGACTGACTTACTGAATGGCTTGACTGACTTACTGAATGACTTGACTGACTTACTGAATGACTTGACTTACTGAATGACTTGACTGACTTACTGAATGACTTGACTGACTTACTGAATGACTTGACTGACTTACTAAATGACTTGACTGACTTACTAATGACTTGACTGACTTACTGAATGCTTGACTGACTTACTGAATGACTTGACTGACTTACTGAATGACTTGACTTACTGAATGACTTGACTGACTTACTGAATGACTTGACTGACTTACTGAATGACTTGACTGACTTACTGAATGGCTTGACTGACTTACTGAATGGCTTGACTGACTTACTGAATGACTGACTGACTGACTTACTGACTGACTTGACTGACTTAAAGTTAGACACTCAGTTCAACCATCGACTTCAGTTCCAGAACCTCTACTATCCACCTCAGCCCATTAGGGCCACAGCATAACTCTCCACTCTCTTCACAATCATCCACAAACACCAGCACCCACAATTTAAGGTAAATACTATTATTTATGTTACATTTGTAGTCTTAAGCAGTAAAAACAACATAATACATCACGATAATGAACTACAATTACATATTCACTTTTATTTTTGTAAGATCTGTTGGTCTAAAAAAAACTTGTTTGGCTTTTTGGGGACTCCCAGGAACGTAACCCTATTTTTCCAATAAGTTTTTTTAATTATTTAACACAAAATTATCTAACACGACTTTTTCAGGAACGTAACTATCATGCTAAATGACGGTCTACTGTAAAAATATAATATTAAATATCTGAAATCTAAGAGGTTTTACTTGTAATACCCAACAGTCTCTTTATTACAAATGTAGTGTTTTTTTTTTTTGTAATAAGCCGCAAGGGAGCCTTCTCCAAATTCAACTTCAATAACAAAAACATAAGGTGGGACCAAGTAAACAAAGTCCTAAATGATATAAACTGGGAAGATAGCCTAAGCATCACGGATCCTAACCTATGTCTAGAACAAATTAACTCTGCGGCACTTGAGGTTTGCTCAAGGCAAATTCCCTTAAGGAAAAGAAGGAGAAGATGTAAACTAGAAAGAGAGAGGCGCTCCCTATACAGGCGAAGGCAGAGAATAACAGAGCGACTACAAGAGGCCAATATATCTGAAATACGTAGGGAGACGCTGGTCAGAGAAATAGCAAACATCAAATTAAAACTAAAGGAATCTTACAGGAATCAAGAAACGCATTAAGAACTAAAAGCCATAAATGAAATTGAAAGAAACCCAAAGTATTTCTTTTCTTATGCCAAATCAAAGTCGAGAACAACATCCAGTATTGGGCCCCTACTTAAACGGGATGGGTCCTACACAGATGACAGCAAGGAAATGAGTGAGTTACTAAAGTCCCAGTATGACTCAGTTTTCAGCGAGCCGCTAACCAGACTGAAAGTTGAAGACCTAAATGAATTTTTTATGAGAGTGCCACAGAACTTGGCAGATGTATGCCTATCTGACATTACCCTGATGCCAAATGACTTCGAAAAGGCAATAAATGACATGCCAATGCACTCCGCTCCAGGCCCAGACTCATGGAACTCCGTGTTCATCAAGAACTGCAAGAAGCCCCTATCACGTGCTTTTAACATCCTATGGAGAACATAAGAACATAAGAAAGAAGGAACACAGCAGCAGGCCTACTGGCCCATGCGAGGCAGGTCCAAGTCTCCAACCGGCTTAAGCCAATGCCCCGACCCAGCCAGGTCAGGTTACATTCACTTAAGGAAGGAGCACGGCATCTGACCTAGTAGCACAAGCTAGTCAGGGCCAACTCACACCCACCCGCACCCACTCATATATTTATCTAGCCGACCACCTGGATTTAACCCTCACCAGGTAAACTCCAGGTAGTCAGGTCACTTCCACTTAAGGAATTAGTATGGAACCTGACCTAGTAGCACAAGCTAGTCAGGTCCAACTCACACCCACTCATGTATTTATCTAACCTATTTTTAAAACTACACAACGTCCCAGCCCCTATGACGGTACTCGGAAGTTTGTTCCACTCATCCACAACTCTATTACCAAACCAATGCTTTCTATATCCTTCCTGAATCCGAACTTTTCCAACTTGAAACCATTGCTGCGAGTCCTGTCTTGGCTGGATATTTTCAGCACGCTATTTACATCCCCTTTATTTATTCCTGTTTTCCATTTATACACCTCAATCATATCCCCTCTAATTCTACGCCTTTCTAGAGAGTGCAGATTCAAGGCCCTCAGTCTATCCTCATAGGGAAGATTTCTGATACATGGGATCAACTTCGTCATCCTCCTCTGTACGTTTTCCAGTGCATTTATATCTATTCTGTAATATGGTGACCAGAACTGTGCAGCATAATCTAAATGAGGCCTAACCAAAGATATATAGAGTTGATGAACAACTTGAGGACTTCTATTATTTATACTTCTTGATATGAAGCCAAGGATTCTGTTAGCTTTATTGCGAACACTTATGCACTGTTGTCTTGCTTTCAGATTACTACTAACCAGAACTCCTAAATCCTTCTCGCAATCACAAGTACAGTGGACCCTCGGTTAACGAATACCCCGGAAATCGTACAATTATGTAAGTAAATTTTTTAATTGCATGTGGAAGTGTATTTTTGGGGGTCTGAAATAGACTAACCTACGTGACATTATTTCTTAAGGACGTAAATTCGTTCGGTAATGGCACTTGAGCAGGCTTCTGGGATGAATTTTTTTCGTTAACCGAGGGTCCACTGTATTAAGAGCTACATTATTCAGTTTATATGTGGCATGGTTATTGTCCTGCCCAACATTTAGAACTTTGCATTTGTCTACATTAAACTGCATCTGCCACTTCTCCGACCACTGCATCAATCTATTCAAATCATCCTGGAGTGCTCTAATGTCCTCATTAAATGAGAATGAATTGGACGGCCTATTTTGGTGTCATCAGCAAATTTGCTTATGTTGCAATTTATTCCCTCATCTATGTCATTTATGTAAATTGTAAACAACAGGGGGCCCAAAACTGACCCCTGTGGAACACTACTTGAGACGTGCCCCCATTCTGATTTTTCTCCATTTATGCAAACTCTCTGCTGCCTATTTGTCAACCATGCCTCTACCCAGGAAAAAATTTCTCCTCCTAATCCGTGTGCCTTAAGTTTCCTCAGTAGCTTCTGATGTGGAACTTTATCGAAAGCCTTACTGAAGTCCATATACACAATATCATATTCATTACCATGATCTACCTCCTCAAACACCTTAGTGAAAAAAGTTAGTAAATTCGTAAGACAGGAACGCCCCTTAGTAAAACCGTGTTGAGATTCATTAATCAATTTATGCTTTTCAAGATGGCTACGAATTGCCTTGGCAATTATTGATTCCATAAATTTACCTACTATGGAGGTAAGGCTTATTGGTCTATAGTTCGAAGCTGCCTTGTAAATAGGTATTACATTTGCCCTTTTCCACTTGTCTGGCACTATGCCAGTTTGTAGTGATATATTGACATGGACACTGGGGTCGTCCCGCATTTACTAAAAACAACAGACATAGCCCCACTCCACAAAGGGGGCAGTAAAGCAATAGCAAAGAACTACAGACCAATAGCGCTAACGTCCCATATTATAAAAATCTTTGAAAGGGTTCTAAGAAGCAAGATCGCCACTCATCTAGATACCCATCAATTACACAACCCAGGGCAGCATGGGTTCAGAGCAGGTCGCTCCTGTCTGTTCCAACTACTGGACCACTACGACAAGGTTCTGGATGCTCTAGAAGACAAACAAAATGCAGATGTTATATACACAGACTTTGCAAAAGCCTTTGACAAGTGTGACCATGGTGTAATAGCACACAAAATGCGTAATAAAGGAATAACAGGAAAAGTTGGTAGATGGATCTATAATTTCCTAACAAGTAGAACACAAAGAGTAGTAGTCAACAGAGTAAAGTCTGAGGGGGCTACAGTGAAAAGCTCTGTTCCATAAGGCACAGTACTCGCTCCCATCCTGTTCCTCATCCTCATATCGGACATAGACAGGGATATAAGCCACAGTGCCGTGTCTTCCTTTGCAGATGACACCCGAATCTGTATGAGTGTCCACCGTTGAAGACACTGCAAGACTCCAAGCAGACATAAACCAAATCTTTAAATGGGCTGCAGAAAACAATATGAAGTTCAATGATGAGAAATTTCAATTACTCAGATATGGAAAACGTGAAGAAATTAAAATCTCATCGGAGTACAAAACAAATTCCAACCACACAATAGAGCGAAAAACTAATGTCAAAGACCTGGGAGTGATCATGTCAGAGGATCTCACCTTCAAGGACCATAACACCGTAGCAATCGCATCTGCTAGAAAAATGACAGGATGGATAATGAGAACCTTCAAAACCAGGGATACCAAGCCCATGTTGACACTTTTCAGGTCGCTTGTTCTATCTAGGCTGGAATATTGCTGCACACTAACTGCACCTTTCAAAGCAGGTGAAATTGCTGACCTAGAAAATGTGCAGAGAACTTTCACGGCACGTATAATTGCGATAAACCACCTCAATTACTGGGAACGCTTGAAGTTCCTAAACCTGTACTCCCTAGAACGCAGGCGGGAGAGATACATTATTATATACACATGGAAAATTCTCGAGGGATTAGTACCAAACTTGCACACGAGAATCACTCCCTACGAAAGCAAAAGACTCGGCAGGCGATGTAACATCCCCCCCAATGAAAAGCAGAGGTGCCACTAGCACGTTGAGAGACAACACAATAAGTGTCAGGGGCCCAAGACTGTTAAACTGCCTCCCAGCATACATCAGGGAGATTACCAACAAACCCCTGGCTGTCTCCAGCAGTAACAGCCTGGTTGATCAGGCTCTGATCCAACATGAGGCCTGGTCACAGACCGGGCCGCAGGGGCATTGACCCCTGGAACTCTCTCCAGGTATACTCCAGGATCTGTTTTGCAATTCCTTATGGATAAATATGTACAGAATTATTAGTTCTCTTTTTCCTGCAAAGAATGTTTAACAAATGCTTACCAGTGATGCTTGATCTTTGTTGCTCTGTCCTCTCCTAGACTCCTGCTTATCCTCACCAAAGTCATAGTTGCTCATATCTTCTGTGCCATAAATATCTTCATCTTCATCCTCAAAAGCACCGACACCAAAAGCCTGAAAGTATGTCAAAGTCACAGTCAAATTTTATTTCCTAGAAATTACAGAGTTGTCTCAGTTCTTGGATTACACATTTTTTGTACATCTTAGGAAAGTAGCTATGTGAAGGCTTTCTGGCAAACTAAAATTAAAGTAGTACTTGCACACTACTTACTATGTATTTGGATAAAGATAATAACATGAAATTTAAGTTTTGTGTACAAATTTATCAGGCATAATTAAATTATTATTTTTTATTAACACATCGGCCATTTCCCACCAAGGTAGGATGGACCGAAAAAAAAACTTTCACCATCATTCACTCCATCACTGTCTTGCCAGAGGTATGCTTACACTACAATGATAAAACTGCAACATTAACACGCCTCCTTCAGAGTGCAGTCACTATACTTTCCATCTCCAGGACTCAAGTCCAGCCTGCCGGTTTCCCTGAATCCCTTCATAAATGTTACCTTACTCACACTCCAACAGCACGTCATGTTCTAAAAACCATGTCTCCATTCGTTCCTAGCACACAAAACCTCTTTTACCCCCTCCCTCCAACCTTTCCTAGGCTGACCTCTACCCCGCCTTCCCTCCACTACAGATTTATACACTCTCGAAGTCATTCTATTTTGTTCCATCCTCTCTACACGTCTGAACCACAACAACAACCCCTCCTCAGCCCTCTGGATAATAGTTTTGGTAATCCTGCACCTCCTCCTAATTTCTAATCTACGAATTCTTTGCATTATATTCACACCACACATTGCCCTCACACACGACATCTCCACTGCCTCCAGCCTTCTCCTTGTTGCAACATTCACCACTCATGCTTTGCACCCATATAAGAGAGTTGGTATAACTATACTCTCATACATTCCCCTCTTTGCTTCCATGGACAAAATTCTTTGTCCCCACAGACTCCTCAGTGTACCACTCACCTTTTTTTTCTTGTCAATTCTATGATTCAACTATCTTTCATAGACCCATCTGCTGACACATCCACTCCCAAATACTATCTGAATACATTCACCTCCTCCATACTCTCTCGCTCCAATCTTTCGTTACCTAATTTTTTTGTTACCTTCATCACCTTACTCTTTCCTATATTCACTTTTAATTTTTTTCTTTTACATACCCTACCAAACTCATCAACCAACCTCTGCAGCTTCTCTTCAGAATCTCCAAAAAGCACAGTGTCATCGGCAAAGAGCAACTGTGACAACTCCCACTTTGTGTTAGATTCTTTATCTTTTAACCCCACACCTCTTGCCAACACCTGAGCATTCATTTCTCTTACAACACCATTTATAAATATACTGAACAAAAATGGTGACATCGCACATCCTTGTCTAAGGCCTACTTTACTGGAAATAATCTCCCTCTCTCCTACATACTCTAACCTGAACCTCACTATCCTCGTAAAACTTTTCACTGCTTTCAATAACCTACCTACCTCCTATTCAATACATTTGCAACATCTGCCACAATGATCCCTTATCCACCCTGTCATATGCCTTTTCCAAATCCATAAATGCCACAAAAACCTCCTTACCCTTATCTAAATACTGTTCACCTATATGTTTCACTGTAAACACTTGGTCTACACACCCCCTACCCCTCCTAAAGCCTCCTTATTCATCTGCTATCCTGATCTCCATCTTACTCTTAATTCTTTCAATAATAACTCTACCATACACTTTACCAGGTATACTCAACAGACTTATTCCCCTATAATTTTTGCACTCTCTTTTGTCCCCTTTGCCTTTATACAAATGAACTATGCATGTTCTAGGTACCTTACCCTCTTCCATACATTTATTAAATAAAAGCACCAACCACTCCAAAACTATATCCCCACCTGCTTTTAACATTTCTATCTTTATCCCATCAATCCCAGCTACCTTACCCCCTTTCATTATACCCACTGTTTCACGTACTTCCCCCACATTCACAACTAGTTCTTCCTCACTCGTACAAGATGTTATTCCTCCTTGCCCTAAACACGAAATCACAGCTTCCCTATCCCTTAAATGTAATATTGTGAATTACATTACAATGGGGAGGTAGTAAGTGAATAAGCTTTTGGTATATAATGCAACTCATACTGTTAAAGGTCATTATATATTCAAATTTATATCAAATTCTGCATGTTTATCAACATTGTTTTTGAAGATATTGGGAGACAGCTTTTTTTTTTAATCTTTCAAGTTACTCTACATTGTAGGTTCCTTGATAAGCATGGAGTTTTTACTCAGACTAAGTAGTGCATGTAGGATATCAAAGATAAAGTAAATAAAATAATAATTAATCTACAATATAATCTCTATTTCTTATAAACATACAAAGAAGTTATAATAGTTAACACTTTCAGGGTCGGTCCTATAATACAGTGGGCCCCCGAGTTACGAACACCCCGGAAATCGTACAATTATGTAAGTATAATATTGTAAGTGCTTTTGTAAGTGTAATTTTGGGGGTCTGAAATAGACTAACCTACTTGACATTATTTCTTAAGTCAGTAAATTCGTTCGGTAATGGCACTTGAGCAGGCTTCGGGAATTAAGTTTTTACGTTACTCGGGGGTCCACTGTATTATGGCTTTGAAGCCAGGGTCGGTCCCGTAATACTATGTCAAAATTCTATCAGCTTCCAATCTTGCGGGAGAAAGCTGGTAGGCCTACATATGAGAGAATGGGTCTGCATGGTCAGTGTGCGCAGTATAAAAAAAATCCTGCAGCACGCAGTGCATAATGAGAAAAAAAAATGTGACTGTTTTTGGTGTAAAACAGCGACTTTGCAGTTTATTTTCATATGGTTTTTATGGTTGTATTCTCAGTTTCTTGGTCTCATTTGATAGAATTAAAGATATATTACAGAAATAGATATGATTTTGAATGGTCTACAAACTAAAAGTAGCTTGAAATTGAGCTCAAAGTAGTCGAAATGTTCGATTTTTGCTTATGTTCAAGAGTAAACAAATTACGTCACGCATCCAATACACGTCAACTGGCCAGTCTAATATGCACTCATGATTGCACTGACATTATTTATACAATTATTACCATTATGCAGTAGTCTGAATAACAGTATAATATCTTCTATTTTTTGTGAATAAAAATTCAAAATGAAAAGAAAACGTAATATAAGAGGAGCTGGAGATGTGACTAATGAACAGAGAAAATGTTATTTTAACACCAGGAATGTCTACATTATTCTGGACCCTATTTTGAAATTGGCCTTTCTTGAATTTTGTGTGAAACTGGCCAAATTAGTAATTTCTGATCACTTTATTGGGTAGTTGAAATAGGTAAATGGGAAGTTTCTTGTACTCAATCGATAGAATAAAAGGAGTTCTAGCTAAACAGCTATGAGTTTGGTCGACTGAATCAATGGAATTGGCCCAAAATAGGGCTCACAGTGGGCGAAAGCGCAGGTGAATAAATACATCGCCGAGACCCTGGGAGCAAGTTTGCAAGCAGGGCTCTCGACCCTCAAAGGGTTAAGTTTACAGTTCGTTTAACTGGAGAGCGTTCCAGGGGTCAACGCCCATGCGGCCCGGTCTGTGACCAGAACGTTTGGTTACAGTTTTGATATAAATACAATTGATACAATTGCATGTTCAAAAGAAAGTCACTTTTTATGGAAACATTTCAGGCAAACTAATCCTAAAACTTAGAGGATAAGTGTTTTGCATATGTGATCTGTTCCAGTCCTTGAGTAATTGTTTACAGTCTTATTTTTTACTAATATAAAGGAGCTACCACATGACTTTTCTGTGACATAAATAGAAGAAAATTTCCATTATTGAGATGAAAATATTTTACTAATTCACTTTACATGCATAAGACATTCAAAATATTCATGAGGGCTGTTAATAGGAGTATCACAAATCTTGAATTTGCAAATGACCAAATTAATGATGTCCACATAATTCTGTTCAGCTTTAGGTTTATTTTGTGTTTTAGAGCCATTTCTTTTTAAATACTGCTTTATGTGGTTAATATTGATTTTCAGACAAAAAAAGGCACCATTCTTCTTAGGTGACTGATGAAGCCACTGTGTGGCACGTTTCCTTAACCCTTTCAGGGTTGGTGCCGGTCACAGACTGGGCCGCGGGGGCATTGACCCCCGGAACTATCTCCAGGTAAACTCCAGGTACTAGTACAGCTTACGCGCCAGGGTTGGTGCCGTACTAGTACGCGTAAGATTCTAGCGCCCTCAAATCAAGCGGGGAAAAAGCTGGTAGGCCTAAATGTGAGAGAATGGGTCTGCATGGTCAGTGTGCACAGTATAAAAAAAAAATCCTGCAGCACACAGTGCATAATGAGAAAAGAAAACTCCAACTGTGTTTTTGGTTTAAAACAGTGACTTATGTGTATTTTCGTATGGTATTTATGGAGGTGAATGTATTCAGATATTTGGGAGTGGACATGTCGGGATGGGTCTATGAAGGATGAGGTGAATCATAGAATTGATGAGGGGAAAAGGGTGAGTGGAGCACTTGAGTCTGTGGAGACAAAGAACCTTGTCCATGGAAGTAAAGAGGGAATGTAGAAGTATAGTTATACCAATGCTCTTATATGGGTGTGAAGCATGGGTGATGAATGTTGCAACGAGGAGAAGGCTGGAGGCAGTGGAGATGTCATGTCTGAGGTCAATGTGTGGTGTGAATATAATGCAGAGAATTCGGAGTTTGGAAATTAGGAGGAGGTGCGGGATTACCAAAACGATTGTCCAGAGAGCTGAGGAGGGTTGCTGAGGTGGTTTGGACATGTAGAAGAATGGAACGAGACAGAGTGACTTGAGTGTATAAATCTGTAGTGGAGGGAAGGCGGGTAGGGGTCGGGCTAGGAAAGGTTGGAGGAGGGGTAAGGAAGTTTTGTGTGCGAGGGCTTGGACTTCCAGCAAGCATTTTGAGCGTATTTGATAGGAGTGAATGGAGGCATATGGTTTTTAATACTTGACGTGCTGTTGGAGTGTGAGCAAAGTAACATTTATGAAGGGATTCAGGGAAACCGGCAGGCCGGACTTGAGTTCTGAAGGAGGGGTGTTAATGTTGCAGTTTTATAACTGTAGTGTAAGCACCCCTCTGGCAAGACAGTGATGGAGTGAATGATGATGAAAGTTTTTCTTTTTTCGGGCCACCCTGCCTTGATGGGAATCGGCCGATGTGTTAATAAAAATAAAAATAATTTATGGTTGTATTCTCGTTTTCTTGGTCTCATTTGATAGAATGAAAGATTGGTTTCCCGATGACAAGTACCTTGAAATTGAGCTGAAAATAGCAAAAATGTTCGATTTTTGCCGATGTTCAAGTAAACAAATCATGCCACGCGTCCAATACATGTCAACTGGTAAGTCTAATATTCTTTCTATAAGTGCGCTGATATTATTTATACCATTTTACAATGATGCAGTAGTATACATAACAGTAATAATAATAATAATAATAATAATAATAATACTTTATTTAGACATGGTACAAAGATAAATTGTTGGGTTTACATGATACATAGGTATAAAAGAGATGTACATGCCAAAAGCCCCTAATATGCTGCGCATTGCGGGCATTCTTAGGACTACTTAGACTACATGGTAAAAAATTATGGTTGATAATGTATATAATAAGTATAATTGGTATCTATGTTATATAGTTTGAATATAGTTGAACATATCAATGTATGTATTATTCATAACAGGTTTTTACATTTAAGTGAGTAATCAGGTTTTTACATTTAAGTGATTATTCTACTTTGTTGGGAATGTTTGATATTGAGCATTTAGGTTTGGGTGAGAAGGTGGTTTTTTAGTATCTTTTTGAATTGGGGTACAGGCAGGGTTTCTTTGGCAATGACAGGTAATGAATTCCAAATTTTTGTGCCTTTTATATGCATTGAGTTTTTACATAGTGTTAGATGGACACGGGGAACATCGAGGAGTGATCTGTGTCTAGTGTTATGGTCATGTGTCCTGTTAAAATTGGTAAGGAGAAGTTTGAGTGGTGGGTTAATATTTGCATAGAGTGTTCTATGTATGTAGTAGGCACAGTAAAAAGTATGAATGTCTTGTATGGTGAGTAAGTTTAGAGTTTTGAAAATTGGTGGAGTATGTTGTCTGGAGTGTGAATGTGTTATCATTCTAACTGCTGCCTTTTGTTGTGTTATTAGTGGTCTGAGATTAGTTATTGATGTAGAGCCCCAAAAAGAGGTTCCATAGGTGAAGTAGGGGTAAATGAGTGAGTGATATAGGGTAAGGAGAGCTGGTTGTGGAACATAGTACCGTATCTTGGATAGTATTCCCACGGTCCTTGAGACTTTCTTGGAAATTTGTTGTATATGTGTATGAAATTTGAGGCCACTGTCAAGATGGATTCCTAAGAATTTTCCCTCTGTGAGTTTTGTGATAGGGGATCCATTTATCATTATGTTAAGTGGTGTGTTTGTAGCTCTGTTCCCAAACTGGATAAAATAGGTTTTATCAATACTGAGAGTAAGTTTGTTGGTCATCATCCAGGTAGATATTTTCTGCAATTCAGTATTTACAGTGTTGGCTAGTATGTCTGGGCTTGGGTGCGAGATAACGTATGAAGTGTCATCTGGAAATAGTATGGGTTTGAGTAGTTGAGATGCATTTGGTAGGTCATTAATGTAAATGAGAAAGAGAAGTGGGCCAAGAACACTTCCTGTGGGACACCTACTGTAATAGTTTGTGGGTAGAGCTAGCTCCATTTGTGTACACATATTGGTTTCTGTTACTAAGGTATGATTTTAGGTAGTTGAGGGTGCCCTCTTATACCATAGTGTGATAATTTTAGGTGTAACAGATCATGGTCAACTGTATCAAAAGCTTTACGTAA
Organism: Cherax destructor; assembly: GCA_009830355.1. Taxonomy (NCBI): domain Eukaryota; kingdom Metazoa; phylum Arthropoda; class Malacostraca; order Decapoda; family Parastacidae; genus Cherax; species Cherax destructor. The sequence goes on from WNWK01013591.1 coordinate 23,896, forward strand.
ATCAATGAAGATTCCCACTGGGATTTCTTTTTTCTCAAGAGTGGTGTATGTTATTTCTAACATGTGTATAATGGCATCATTTGTATTTTTATTAGGCCTGAATCCAAAATGACAGTGGTTGAGTACGTTGTTGGAGGTGAGGTAGGAATATATTTGTCTATGAATTAATTTTTCAAAGATTTTGGAGAGAAGGGGTTAGTTAGATATCGGCCTGTAGTTATTCAGGTCTGTTTGATCTCCTCCTTTATGTATGGGGGTGACCCTCGCTATTTTGAGTATTGATGGGAAGGTAGAGGATTCGATGGATTTGTTAAAGAGTGTTGCAATAACTGGTGAGAGAACGTGAGAGGCTTGTTTGTGAGAATAAAAATTCAAAATGGAAAGCAAAAGTAATGTAAGAGGGGTCTGGAGACGTGACTAATGAACAGATAAAATGTTATTTTAGTGCCAGGAATGTCTATCTTGTTTATTCTGGACCCTATTTTGAAATTGGCATCTTTGGAAATTTGGGTGAAACTGGCCAAATTGCCAATTTCTGGCCACTTTATTTGGGTGTTGAAGTGGCTTCTTCTTCAACCATATGATGTACTTTCTTCAAGACTGATGGACTGAATATATTGATTCCAGGCTGAGGGACTGATTACCTCAGACTCCTCTCCTTACACCATTTTTCTTTGTAATGGACTGATGAAGCCAGTGTGTGACGAAACATTTCCTCAATAAAGATTCCTAAATGTTGCATCAGTGTCTCATTCTTCACAAGAAGCACTGTTTTGCATAACAACCTTGCACCACACTGCATGAAAGATTTTAACAAATGATAAAAGACCAATTCTACATATGTTATTACAGTTAGCAATAGTGGGGAGATTTTTCTAGGATTCCCTGGACATACTTTTGGTGGTGTTATGTCATGAACATTGTACTCAAGGAACCAATGCAACCAGGTCCTTGGTGTACACTACTTCTATTTCCTTTGTTTGATGTAATCCAATAATCTCTGCAATTGTCTCTTGTTTCAGAAACTTAATCTTGCCTAAATAAAATCATCAATAGCCAAAAATGACCAACACACTTAGCCCTCAAGACCATACAGTGTTGGACAATGGACAAAAAACTGTTCATCACATGAACCCAGAAGGCACTTAGGATGCAGCCAGTAGCCATATGGGCAGTGGCATCACAAGGGGGGCAGGCCACCCCAAGTGACACCACAGAGCCTCTAAAGGTGACACTAATGAACAAAACATTACTGCACCAACATAAGAGAAATATCCATTGTTTCTATATAGCCTATTATATGATTACAGAATACAAATAGGCCTATAGAGTGTACCCCCGAGTATCGTAATTAATCCGTTCCAGGAGCTAGTACTTAACACGAAGTTTACGAAATTCGAACCATTATTTCCCATAAGAAATAATGTAAATACAATTAATCCGTTCCACAAAAAAATATTCACATACTAAATTAAAAACAATATACAGTGGTACCTCGAGTTACGATATTTTTTCGTTCGAGAATGCTGTTCAAGTGCCATTACCAAACAAATTTATCCCCATAAGGAATAATGTAAAATATTCTAGTCCTTTTACACCCCCAAAAATATACCTACAAAAGCATTTAAAAAAATAAACTTACATAAAAGGGCGATTTTGGGGACCATCGTAACTCGAGGTACCACTGTATATATATTATACATTTACTTACCTTTATTGAAGAGTTGCAGGCATCTGGAAGGTAGAGTTGCTGATAGGGGCAGGAAGTTAGTGGTTGGAAGGGGAATCCCCCTCCAAAAGGACTTCAGGTAACAAGTCCCTCTCTGGGGTTACTTCCCTTTTTGGTCTTTTAATGCCACTAGGACCAGCTTGAGAGTCACCAGACCCCTGCCTGGTAAAGTAACTGTCCAGAGTCCTCTGTTTCTGGCGACCCTTCAACACTTTCCTGAAGTGCGACATGGCTCTGTCACTGAAGTGGCTGCACAGAAATCTCATTTCAGCTTGCTCAGGATGGTGTCTTTCAACAAATGTCTGCAACTCATTTCACTTTGTACACATCTCCTTAAGCACTGAAGAGGGCACCTCCTTCTGTCTCTCACCCTCCTCCTTTGAAGCAATAACCTCAGCTGTGGTCTGTTGCTTTTCCAGATGAAGCTCTTCCAGCTCTTCAGTTGTTAGCTCTACCCTGTGGGTCTCCACCAACTCTTCCACATCCTTACCACTTACCTCCAACCCCAGGCTGTTCCCCAATGCCACAATAGAGTCCACAACAGGCACAGGGTCATCAGGGTCAAGGTCAGGGTCAGCCTCAAATCCTTCAAAATCCCTCTGTTGGACACAACCTGGCCACAATGGTCTCCAAGCAGAGTTCAAAGTCCTGGAAGTCACTCCCTCCCAAGCCTTACCTATAAGGCATATGCAATGCACAATGTTGAAGTGATCTTTCCAGAACTCTCTTAGGGTCAACTCAGTGTCCGAGGTCACTTCAAAGCACTTTTCAAACAGTGCTTTGGTGTACAGTTTCTTGAAGTTGGAAATGACCTGCTGGTCCATGGGCTGGAGGAGAGGAGTGGTGTTAGGAGGCAAGAACTTCACTCTGATGAAATTAAACTTGTTAGACAAACACTTGCAAGTTGTGAGGGTGAGCAGGAGCATTGTCCAGTATCAGGAGGCACTTGAGTGGCAATTTCTTTTCCAAGAGGTATTTCTACACAGTAGGGCCAAACACTCCAGTCACCCATTCCTTGAAAATCTCCATAGTGACCCATGCCTTGGTGTTAGCCTTCCAATGCACACACAAATTATTCTTGTCAACACTGATTCTTGAAGGGTCTGGGATTTTCATAGTGATACACCAGTAAAGGCTTCACTTTAAAATCCCCACTAGCATTAGAACAAAACATGAGAGTTAGCCTGTCTTTCATAGGCTTGTGTCCTGGCTGTCCCTTTTTCCTCCTGAGTAATGTAGGTCCTGTTGGGCATTTTCTTCCAAAACAGGCCTGTTTCATCACAGTTAAACACTTGTTGGGGGAGGAATTGTTCAGCCTCTACGAACCCTGGAATTCCTGCACAAATTTTTCAGCTGCACGTTTGTCTGAGCTGGATGCCTACCATGTCTCACAACACTGTGTATGCCACTACGTTTCTTAAACCTGTCAAACCAGCCTTTGCTGGCTTTAAAATCACTTGCCTACCACTGGTTGCAGGCATTGTCTTGACAAGATCTCGTGCAACTTCCTTGCCTTTTCACAAATTATCGCCATGGAAATACTATCACCGCTCTGTTTTTCATGGATCCACACCAACAACAACTTCTCAACCTCATCCACTGTTTTAGATCTATTTTTCGTTAACATATCAACCCCTTTTGCAACATTAGCTTCCTTGATCTCATTTCTCTTTGCCAGGATAGAGCTGATAGTAGAAGGGTTTTTTTGTACATCCTGGCAAGATCACTCAGATGTTACGCCACTCTCATATTTTTCTATAATCTCTTTCTTCTGTTCGATGGTGTTCCTCACTTTCTTTACCACAGGGGTGCCACTAGGAAGCTTCTTTGGACCCATGGTGACTTATTTCACAGTGACAGTCACTAAACCACCAAAAAAAACACCAAATGTAGTGTGAATGTTTGAAAGAGCGCGCTAGGTAATGTTCTCTCAATGATAAACAACGCTTCACTGGCGGCGTCCTGCATCCGCGCAGGCTCGAGCAGGCGGACAGGTCTAAACACTACTGAAACACGAGCCATTTTACGATTCTCGAAATCGAAAAAAGCTTACGAAACACGATTTTTACGAAATAAGAACCTTACGAAACTCGGGGGTCCACTGTACAGTGGACCCCCGAGTATCGTAATTAATCCGTTCCAGGAGCTAGTACTTAACACGAAGTTTTCGAAATTGAACCATTATTTCCCATAAGAAATAATGTAAATACAATAATCCGTTCCACAAAAATATTCACCTACTAAATTAAAAACAAAAAATATATATATACATTTACTTACCTTTATTGAAGAGTTGCAGGCATCTGGAAGGTAGAGTTGCTGAAAGGGCAGGGAGTTAGTGGTTGGAAGGGAATCCCCCCCAAAGGACTTCAGGTGTCAAAGCCCTCTCTGGGGTTACTTCCCTTCTTGGTCTTTTAATGCCACTAGAACCAGCTTGACAGTCACTAGACCCTGCCTGGTGAAGTAGCTGTCCAGAGTCCTCTGTTTCTGGCGACCCTTCAACACTTTCCTGAAGTGCACATGGCTCTGTCACTGAAGTGGCTGCACAGAAGGCTCATTTCAGCTTGCTCAGGGTGGTGTCTTTCAACAAATGTCTGCAACTCATTTCACTTTGTACACATCTCCTTAAGCACTGAAGAGGGCACCTTCTTCTCTCTCATCCTCCTCCTTTGAAGCAATAACCTCAGCTGTGGTCTGTTGCTGTTCCAGATGAAAGCTCTTGCAGCTCTTTTAGTTGTTAGCTCTACCCTGTGGCCTCCACCAACTCTTCCACATCCTCACCACTCACCTCCAACCCCAGGTTGTTCCCCAATGCCACAATAGAGTCCACAACAGGCACAGGGTCGTCAGGGTCAAGGTCAGGGTCAGCCTCAAATCCTTCAAAATCCCTCTGTTGGCCCACAACCTGGCCACATGGTCTCCAAGCAGAGTTCAAAGTCCTAAGTCACTCCCTCCCAAGCCTTACCTATAAGGCGTATGCATTGCACAATGTTGAAGTGATCTTTCCAGAACTCTCTTAGGTCAACTCAGTGTCCGAGGTCACTTCAAAGCACTTTTCAAACAGTGCTTTTGGTGTACAGTTTCTTGAAGTTGGAAATGACCTGCTGGTCCATGGGCTGGAGGAGAGGAGTGGTGTTAGGAGGCAAGAACTTCACTCTGATGAAATTAAACTTGTCAGACAAACACTCTTGCAAGTTGTGAGGGTGAGCAGGAGCATTGTCCAGTATCAGGAGGCACTTGAGTGGCAATTTCTTTTCAAAGAGGTATTTCTTCATGAGGGCCAAACACTCCAGTCACCCATTCCTTGAAAATCTCCGTAGTGACCCATGCCTTGGTGTTAGCCTTCCAATGCACACACAAATTATTCTTGTCAACACTGTGATTCTTGAAGGTCTGGATTTCATAGTGATACACCAGTAAAGGCTTCACTTTAAAATCACCACTAGCATTAGAACAAAACATGAGAGTTAGCCTGTCTTTCATAGGCTTGTGTCCTGGCTGTGCCTTTTCCTCCTGAGTAATGTAGGTCCTGTTGGGCTATTTCTTCCAAAACAGGCCTGTTTCATCACAGTTAAACACTTGTTGGGGAGGAATGTTCAGCCTCTACGAACCCCTGGAATTCCTGCACAAATTTTTCAGCTGCCGTTTGTCTGAGCTGGCTGCCTCACCATGCCTCACAACACTGTGTATGCCACTACGTTTCTTAAACCTGTCAAACCAGCCTTTGCTGGTTTTAAAATCACTTGCCTCACCACTGGTTGCAGGCATTGTCTTGACAAGATCTGCGTGCAACTTCCTTGCCTTTTCATAAATTATAGCCATGGAAACACTATCACCCGCTCTATGTTTTCATGGATCCACACCAACAACAACTTCTCAACCTCATCCACTGTTTTCGATCTATTTTTCGTTAACATATCAACCCCTTTTGCAACATTAGCTTCCTTGATCTCATTTCTCTTTGCCAGGATAGAGCCGATAGTAGAAGGGGTTTTGTTGTACATCCTGGCAAGATCACCTCAGACGACGCCACTCATTTTTTCTATAATCTCTTTCTTCAATTCGATGGTGTTCCCTACTTTCTTTACCACAGGGGTGCCACTAGGAAGCTTCTTGGACCCATGGTGACTTATTTCACAGTGACAATCACTAAATCACCAAAAACACCAAATGTAGTGTGAATGTTTGAAAGAGCGCCCTAGGTAATGTTCTCTCAATGGTAAACAACGCTCACTGGCAGGCGTCCTGCGTCCGCGCAGGCGCAGAGCAGCGGACAGGTCTAATACGTTACTGAACACGAGCAGTTTACGATTCTGAGTAGTCAAAGCTTATGAAACACGAAGTTTACGAAGTAAGAACCTTTCGAAACTCGGGGGTCCACTGTATAGGGAAAATCAATGGCGCTATATGAAAAACTACGATAAAGTCTGTTGAGTATACCTGGTAAAGTGTATGGTAGAGTTATTATTGAAAGAATTAAGAGCAAGATGGAGAGCAGGATAGCAGATGAACAAGGAGGCTTTAGGAAGGGTATGGGGTGTGTAGGCTAAGTGTTTGCAGTGAAACATATAGGTGAACAGTATTTAGATAAGGATAAAGAGGTTTTAGTGGCAGTTATGGATTTGGAAAAGGCATATGATAGGGTGGATAGCAGGGCAATGTGGCAGATGTTGCAAATGTATGGAATAGGAGGTAGGTTATTGAAAGCAGTGAAAAGTCTTTACGAGGATAGTGAGGCTCAGTATGAAGGCGAGAGGGAGACTATTTCCCAGTAAAAGAAGGCCTTAGACAGGGATGTGTGATGTCACCATGGTTGTTCACTATATTTATAGATGGAGTTGTAAGAGAAGAGAATGCTCGGGTGTTGGAAAGAGGTGTTGGGTTAAAAGATAAAGAATCTAACACAAAGTGGGAGTTGTCACAGTTGCTCTTTGCTGATGACACTGTGCTTTTAGGAGATTCTGAAGAGAAGTTCCAGAGGTTGGTTGATGAGTTTGGTAGGGTATGTAAAAGAAGGGAATTAAAAGTGAATATAGGAAAGAGTAAGTAGATGAGGATAACCAAAAATTTAGGTAACGGAAGATTGGATATCAGAGTGGAGGAAGAGAGTATGGAGGAGGTGAATGTATTCAGATATTTGGGAGTGGACATGTCAGGAGATGGGTCTATGAAAGATGAGGCGAATCATAGAATTGACAAGGGGAAGAAAGTTAGTGGTGCACTGAGGAGTCTGTGGAGACAAAGAACTTTATCCATGAAAGCAAAGAGGGAAATATATGAGAGTATAGTTATACCAAAGCTCTTGTATGGGTGTGAGGCATGGGTTGTGAATGCTGCAACAAGAGAAGGCTGGAGGTAGTGGAGATGTCATGTCTGAGGGCAATGTGTGGTGTGAATATAATGCCGAGGATCAGTAGTTTGGAGATTAGGAAGAGGTGCGGGATTACCAAAACTATTATCCAGAGGGCTGAGGAGGGGTTAGTGAGATGGTTTGGACATGTAGAGAGGATGGAACGAAACAGAATGACTTCTTTCTTTCTTTCAACACATAGGCCGTTTCCCACCGAAGCGGGGTGGCCCAAAAGAAAAAACAAAAGTTTCTCCTTTTACTTCTTCTTTCAACACGTCAGCCATTTCCCACCGAAGCGGGGTGGCCCAAAAGGAAAAACAAAAGTTTCTCCTTTTACATTTAGTAATATATACAGGAGAAGGGGTTACTAGCCCCTTGCTCTGGGCATTTTAGTCGCCTCTTACGACACGCATGGCTTAAGGAGGAAGAATTCTGTTCCAATTCCCCATGGAGATAAGAGGAAATAAGAACAAGAACTAGTAAGAAAATAGAAGAAAACCCAGAGGGGTGTGTACAGTAGGGCCCCACTTATACAGCAGGTTAGGTTCCAGGCTAGTGCCTTTAAGCAGACATCGCCGAAAACCAGAACGCCATTTTTTTCCACTTCTAAATGCATATAAATGCCAGACAACAAGCTTACACTAACTTATATTAAGTTAGCAATAGCACTAGGCATTAAAAAAACACAATAAAAAGTAAGATACACACAGAGTACACTTATTACTTACCTTAAAGTATTAACATTGATGTGTGAGAGGTGAGTGGCAGGGCATTGTCTAAAACAAGTAAAACATTAAAAGGAATTTTCTTTTCCTTGCAGTAAACCTCAACTGTAGGCTTAAAACAGTCTGTGAACCAATTTATGAAAAGATCAGTAGTCATCCAAGCTTTCGAATTGGATTTATAATAAACAGGGAGGCTACCTTTTGCATAGTTCTTTAGGGCCCTAGGATTCTCTGAGTGATAAATTATCATAGGTTTTAACTTGCATTCCCCAGCAGCATTAGCTCCTAGCAAGAGTGTTAGCTGACACTCTTGGGTTATCCTGGGTTCTCTACACATATGCTGCTATATGTAACTGTATTTGATGGCTATCTCAGCGATCAACATATACCTTGTTAGTAAGTTTATTCAGGTATACACAAATACAGTTACAGTGGACCCCCAAGTAACGAATAAAATTCATTCCAGAAGCCTGCTCAAGTGCCATTACCGAATTTACTCCCTTAAGAAATAATGCCAAGAAGGTTAGTCCATTTCAGACCCCAAAAATACACTTACAAAAGCACTTACAATATTATACTTACATAATTGTACGATTTCTGGGGTGTTCGTAACTCGGGGGTCCACTGTACATAGATTATTATACATAGCAGAATATGCGTAGAACACCTAGGATAAACCAAAAAAGTCAGTTCACTCAATTTAATCATTTCTAACTTGGCACTTAACCCTTTCAGGGTTATTGACGTACTAGTATGGTTTACGCCCTGGGGTTATTGACGTACAAGTACGCCTAAATTCTAGCGCCCTTAAATCAAGCAGAAACAGGCTGTTAGGCCTAGATGTGATAGAATGAGTCTGTGCGGTCAGTGTGCACAGTATAAAAAAATTCCTGCACCACACAGTGCATAATGAGGAAAAAAAAACTCTGACCGTGTTTTTGGTTTAAAACAGCGACTTTGCAGTATATTTTCGTATGGTATTTATTGATGTATTCTCGTTTTCTTGGTCTCAATTGATAGATTGGAAGATATATTACAGAAATAGAGATGATTTTGATTGGTTTGACAACGACAAGTACCTTGAAATAGAGCTCAAAGTAGCGAAAATGTTCGATTTTTGACGATGTTCAAGAGTAAACAAATCACACCATGCATCCAATACACATCAACTGGCGAGTCTAATATTCATGCACAAGTGCTCTAATATTATTTATACCATTTTTACAATGATGTAGTTGTATACATAACAGTAAATCTTCTATTTTTTTTGGAGAATAAAAATTCAAAATGAAAAGCAAAAGTAATGTAAGAGGGGCCTGGAAACGTGACTAATGAACAGAGAAGACGTTATTTTAGTGCCAGGAATGTCTGCCTTGTTTATTCTGGACTCTTATTTTGAAATTGGCATCGTTTGAAATTTGTGTGAAATTGGCCAAATTGCCATTTTCTGACCACTATTTTGGGTAGTTGTAATTGGTAAATAGGCGGTTTCTTGTACTCAATCAATAAAAGAAATGGAGTTCAAGCGAAATAGCTATAATTTTAGTTGACTGAAACATTGGAATTTGCCGAAAATAGGGCTCAAAGTGGGCGAAATCGCCGATGCTTAAGTGTCATGGCTACCGCTAACTTCGCAAAAGCATAATTCCGTTAGTTTTCGATCAAATTTCATAATTTATGTGGTGTTATGATCGGAAAAAGATTCCCTATCATTTCATAAGAAAAAATATTTTTTTTTTTTTTTAAATTCTTGGACCCTGAGAACGAGTTTCGGAGACCCCCCCTTGGACCCTGAAAGGGTTAAAGTAAGAGGATTACGACTCCTCTTTTTATCACAACTAAGCTTAGGCGCCATAGTCAATGAGAGCCAACTAGTTAACGAAAGAGTAAACGAGAGAGAGAACGAGATACAGAGTTCAGACAAGGTAAAAAAACAAACTGAACAGGTAATAGGCGATCACTCAGTCAGGCGAAGTGAATGCGATTAATACGTGTCCACTTTTAGTTCATTCACATATGTTTGTAAGAGTTTGTGAAACTTTTACCTCAAAATAATTTTTTTTATTATAATAATAATTACCTCACAATACAAATACTCTTACATTGTGTACAAGTTGTACAAGTTAGTACAGAATAAACAAACAGCAACACTCCCATTCTCATGCAATACACTATTTTTAGAGTTAATGATAGTATTATTATTATTATCATAATAAAAAAGAAGCACTAAACCCACAAGGGTTGTGAATAGCTATATAGTATAGAGTGAAGGCATAAGAAAGGAATATTTTTCTACAGTTATCCCTCAGTGTTTGACTAGAGAAAACGTAATTCTTCCGACACTCCTACAAAGTTGCTTGGTAAACAAATCTCATATATTTGTCAATTTTTATTCTGTGGGTGTATGTACATATCATGTTTATATGCTATGTAACGTGTTTTTTAAATAATTTTGAAGAAAATATCATAGATGAATTAATGAAAATGTCTATATTAACGTAAAATAAGACATTAATGTGCCCAAGAGTGATTATTATTAGTATTACGTAATGTTTTCCCTCAGCCCGGCAACACCATAGCATATAAACAGCATGTTTATGTGCTTTGTAACGTGTTTCTTATATAATTTTGAAGAAAATATCATAGATGGATTAATATAAATGTCTATACGTACATGTATTAACGTAAAATAAGACATTTAATGTGCTAAAGTGATTATTAGTAACGTAATGTTTTCCCTCCGCCCAGCAACACACTACATAGCATATAAACAGCATGTTTATATGCTATATAATGTGTTTTTTATATAATTTTGAAGAAAATATCATAGATGGATTAATAAAAATGTCTATATTGACGTAAATTGGACATTTAATGTGCCCAAAGTGATTATTACATAATAGAGAGATGTTGTTATGGGTATTATGGATTGTTATGGGGGCTATGGAACCCAGCATGTATTGTTGTAATTAATTAACATATGAATGCCTAATTATATTGAATTAATCGGGAGTATGCTAGTTGGGTTAAAAGGCTTGGCCACCCCTTAAACTTAAAGCTGAATTACCTGATCTCTCAATATAATAGGTTATATAATAATGCACACATTTAATTAAGTAATAATATTAAGTTGCATGTCTCATTGTAATAACTTAAGATATGTTGAGAGGATGAAAAAAAGTGATGGATGTTTTGAGGGGAGGAGCTTAGAGAGATGCTGGCTTCCCACAATCCTTCCTGGAGAACAATGGCGGCTAGAGTGAGCTGCTTTTTGTTGGTGCTTATCTTATCTTGGCTTCAGGGCTGAATGAGCCTAAAAGGTAATAGGAGGGGTTTTGATCGATGTTACCATGACATTCTGTGATCTTCAGTGTATCAAGACACTGGAGGATTAAGAAATGTTGAGAAAGAGAGAGAATTGAAGGTGGCAGCTGAAACCAAGTGTTCTTTGGGAAAGGCTGATTATATGTTTAGGAGTGGAGACCTGTATATTATATTATACTTCTTAATAGCTCTATTTTTATAATGTTGGTTTAAATAACCTTTAAAAAGGAATGTGAAGGAATTAAGTTTTCAGATGCAGCAGCTAAACCTGAGTAAGTATCTTTTAGCCTAATATTGTCCTCCTTTACCCTAAGACCTTTTGAAGTAAATACCCTATGCTAGTACATGGTGAACCTTGTGATAATAAGGGAAAATAACAACATGGGGGCCTGTCCGGAGAGTTATTTGACTGTTAAAATAACTCAAAACATTCTTTGAGATGTACTGGATTGGGTAATAGTCACATGTTTTGGTAGGATAGAATTTACCTTGTAAAAATTACCTTGGTGGGTGTCGGTGGAAGGTTCATGTATTAGTTTACAGGTTGTTTTCTCCAGAGTGGGGATTTAAGTTGAGTAACACATTTTGTTTGTGGTTATGAGTAGAGTGCCATGTGAAGATTTTCCATAGAACTTGTGTTATTATTTTTATGTACCTGTGTAAAGACCTTGTCCATTGTACTGTGCGGAATTTAAGAGGTAAATATGTCAGAAGCTGAATCTTTAGAAATTTTTTTGGGGTTCCCCGTGGGGAGGGGAAAAAAATGGAAAAATGTCTGTTAACAGTGAACAGGAGGAATTTTACTCCGAAGGTAAACAGGGTGAAACTTGGAGTAGCTTTGATGGGCTGGGGCAAAATTTTTAGAAACTCAGGAAAGTAAAATAAAAGGGTTAGGAGGTTTTTAGACCAAGAGCCTGAGCAGTACTTTAACCTAACTAAAACTGCAAATTTTGTCCCCTAAGTTTCAGAAAGGGGCCCAGACAGATATTTTTCCTTTTTGAGAGAGAAAGGGACAAAAAAATGGCCCAAACAGAAATGGGCTACCTAGTTAATTTTAGGCAAGGTTTGGGGAAATAAGGGGGCTGGAAGAAAGGGGGAATTTTTCCCCCTTATGAAGAGTGTATTGCTTCCCAAACCCAAAAGATACAAGAAATAAAGGGAAAGGTTCAGAAGCAAAAAAAAAAAAAAAATTTTAGGAGGGCAGACCTTAACGGAGAAAAACCTTCCTTAGTTGTTGGGGGATATAGAGGGGGGTGAACTAATTTTTCATGAGGTGCAATGCAATCCCTGGGTTTTTTTAGAGAATATGGAGGACAGGAACCCAGATAATCTTTTTTGCGGGAATGGATTTGGTGCTGTCAGATTCTTAGCTCTTACACTCTACTGCAGGAATTGGTGAGTAAAAACAGTCATTACTCATTAAAAAATTTCCTGTCTTTTCTAAACCTTAGTGTCAATCCTACGGTGCATAAAGGTGGGTGGGACCAAAGGTATAAAGGGACAAATGAGGCTGAGGGACCCTCTCTCAGGCGAAAGGAAGGTATGCAAGAAGTCAGCTGGAGCTCAAAAGTTGCCTAGAGCATCAAATAATGTTCAGTTCCTGGAAGAGCACACAGTGCTAGTCCTACCTCAAAGCGGTGAAAAACATACCTTTGCAGAGATTACCTGTTACTAACTGCAACAAGACAGAGTCACATACAAAAATGTGCTGCTTCAAGCAACGCAAGATCAGAAGGAGGAGGAGCAATCCCAGGGAATCCCTATGCGCATGAGAAGACACATCCAATTCTGGCTTTGCATTGAGTCTTCAAAGGCGGAAGTGAAGAAGGAACCGCCAGGGAATTCAAGGCCCAGGATCAGGTTTTTCTAGTAAGTCAGTGGCATGGCCTTTTACATAAAAAAAAAAGTGCTGGGCGGGGTTGAAGTATATCATGTTGTGAGAGATGGATGTAGCACCTCACTTTGCTAGTGGGAATACTATACCAGTGTCTAATGATACTATATGAAATATATTGTTAAGAAGGTGTTATTGGGTTCGACCATAAGAACACCTGTACGTGATTATGTAATCCACTTTAAAGTTAGCTATATCTCCTGTAATTATTTCAATGGGATTACTTGAGGTGTTGGCGACTATGTATTAGGAAACCAATGTGTGGGCTGTGCATTGAGGCAGTGAGGAACACATCTAGCGAGGAGAACCATTTCCCAAGAGTTTGGAGGAAAGCTGAAAGGCCAGATAAATGCCTTCTCTACTGTAGTTTCCACCATGGGGAAGTATGGCTCATGATCATGCTATCCTTAGTCTTTATGCGATGTTTTCTCCACTTCCTTCTTGTGAGGATGGTAAGAGGCCAAGTCTAAAACTACTGTTTTCGATGTTGAGCTACCATGTCCAACTGAAGAAGGATCTGAGCCAGCCAAACTGAAACATCATTTACTTTGAGCAGAAGATCATGGTTCCATAGGAGTGAAGGCGCTGCATCACTGAGTTGCATTCATTCTGCAGGATAATGATATACATAAGGCAGAGAGGAAGGAAAGCCTCATGGCTGTGGCTGAAGGAAGCAGTTTCCTGATTGTGGTGTAACTCTAGAGAGGAAACTTTTATAGAGGGGAACCTCGTTTTACATGGCTGGGGAAGGGAGAACAAGTGTTTGTCTGAAATGTATGAGTGATGTCCCAGGTTCCAGAGGCATTTCTTAGAGAGGAGAGAGGAGACTCAGCTGTGGGGAGTGTGGAAGAAACCATAGTGCAGACCTATCATGTCTATATTAACATATGTCAATGTCAGAAACATCCAAATGTATAATCCTGTTCCTTTATTGTGCATTCGCTGGAGTGGACCTTTCCAACCAGCTGATGAAGAGAAGAAGTAGTGTGTCCAGATTAATCCACAGAAGGACCGACAGGAAGCCGGTGTTACTCACAATTATTGCTCTGCAGGTACCTGAAAGCAGTCCCTCTATCTTGGATGACAGCTTCTCATTGTGTCTTGAAAGGGCTTTGATGAAGTTCTTTTTCACATGCTAGAAGCTGCTAACTTTTTGTCCCTCACTGTTGCCACTCCATCCAAGGAAGCAGAAGGCATGGACAGCCTGAGGCGATGCAGAAAGCTGTAGTATAGACAAGCCACTAACATCTCTGGGATGGGGACCCCTCTCTCTCCCAGCCTGACGTGTAACTGCTGCTGAGTGCAGAGAAGCACTCTCTCTCCTGGAATCTCTCGAGCTATTGGCTTACAGGGAGAATGGTGATGGCACACCTCGGAGCTTTGTCAGTTTCCAGAATGCTGTGTTTATGAAAAGCTTCCGCATGAAAATGGGATGGTACCAGTGAAAGTGCCCATCAGCTTCAAGTCAAACATTATGAAGTGGGGGACCGCAGTGGTTCCATAATGCACTCTGGGGCTGGAGAGATGGGGTGGCATTGAGCCAGTTCATATGAAAATGTGTATGGGGAAGTTGCTGTGACACACTGACCATGTGGGTGTGGGGAAGAGTTGCATTTTCTCCAAACCAGTCTCTCAATCACACCCCAGCAGAAAAGGGTGGGAGCTCAATACATTGTTAACTTGGTTAGAGTTACAGCATTATATTATTATTATTAAAATCAAGTGGCCAATGTTCAGTGGAACCACAAGTATGTAAGGGGTACAAATAATAAATCTGTGTATTGGCCAAAAGTATGCAAGAAATTCATGTTTGCATGAAGGAGAGTGGAGAAATAATGTTTGGTCTTTTCCACAAAAAGTGTTGAGTTGGCTCTTTGTATAACACCACACGGGGGATATTTTCAAAGGTAAAGTCTAGGCTTCATGAAAGTAATCAGCTGAGCCATTTGACCAATATTTGTGTAGAGGTAATCTGCATGCAAGAAAAGCTGGATCTTGGAAAAGAGTGAAATTTACTTCAATACCAGTTTGCGGGTAGCTGAAGTCAGTGGGCATTCCCATAGCTATGGTTTAAATATGGCACCCTGAGCAAATGCACTGACTACCACAAGTCTAGAAAATAACAGCCAACTAAAGTTTGCTGGCTTAGAAAGATTGCTTTAATTACGTTAAGAGGCAAGAAGTATTAGATAAAGAAAGTAAAAGAAAAGCGAGGCAGAAGATGTGTTATTTTCCTGGCTGGGTGTTACTAATACTAATTTCCATGTGTGTGCTTTTAAACAATTCAGTTCATTTAAATTCAAAGTGGGAGATTGAATGTAAAAGTATGTGTATTTTTTATATATATATATATAACAAAAAGCTTGATGTACGCATCCAGGGTGGAGATGTCTTGGGGTTTGTTTACCCACATTGCAAGGGTTAAAAATTAGTATTGGTTGTCTATTCTGCATCTGTATATGTCCCAGGATCGTTTCACCCTGTTCCTATGTATGGTGACCCAAATCAGACTCTTAAGATGGGTTTGTCTGTGATTGCTGGGGAGTTCTTCTAGATGTTTATGTGATAATGGTGCATCTGCTTAGTACATAGTGTTTATCTTGTGTGACCTTGTTGTTTTGCAGTGGTGAACTCTTGGCGGGGCCTGAGTGCTCCTAGCCATTCAACTGTGGGGGGAGATGGTTGGAGCAGCAAGGGTCAGGTTACATAATTGCATATAAAAAAGGATTGGGCAAGTTGACAACCGGTGACATGAAGTCAGAGTATATTGTTTGTCTTGAGTGTGCTCTAAATCGAAAACGGTCTTTGGTGTGGTTGCCTGAGATGGTCCATGTCTCTCTCATAGCCACTATAGCAGTTCCCTCCACCATGGGTTGAGAGGGATCTCTGTCTGGAGTGAGGTCCCTCGGAAGATGAGGTATGTGCACCCTGACCATTTAAAGTTTTGGGTGTTGACTGGAGGTCTAATGCACGCTTTTTAGTTGACTACCACGTAAGAACACCATAGTATGTTTTGGTGAAGTTTCTGCCTGGGGTATACCTGGCTGCTCTGGGTGGCTCTACTCTCATCCTGATCAGGAAGATGCCATCCTGGAGTACCCAGTTGCCTGCTGGATTACTTAGCGGGAGGCACCAGGCCTGGCCCGGTGCTGAGAAAACTTTCTTAGTGGGCTTTGTGTGTAGTCCTTTTCCTTGTAAAAATGTATTATGTTGGTAACCTTTCACAAGTAGTTAATGGTTACACCCCTGAAATGTGGATGTGGTTAAACTGTTTTCCCTAGTAACCTCTGCACTCTGTTCAGTACACTGTTCATTCATATTCTTCCTTTGGGTTACGAGTGGTAAGGGCAAAATTGCACATGTTTACACATGCAGGAAAGGGTTGATGGAGCCACATGAGATTATGTAGGTGCCATGTTATGTCACCTTGTTGTATAACTGTACAGTGAGAGGAAGGTATTGAGTGATGGTGGGAGTGTAAGAAAACCTCTAGTAGTGTTACTACCACCTTTTAGGCTAAGACCTTATTTTCCCTAGCCGTATCCTGCGGGACACTGCTAACTTGTTGAGACTCATCTTATAAGACTCCGTCTTTTATATTAAGACTCCTACGTCTTTATAAAGAGACTCCGTCTGGGTGCAGAGAAGGGTGTTATGGGTGTGCTGGACATTGGGGGGCGCTATGGAACCCAGCATGTATTATTAGTATATTATTTAACATATGAATGCCTAATTATATTGAATTAATGGAATTACTGCTAGTTGAGTTTGAAGCAGCCATCCTTAAACTTAAAAGCTATTACCTGATCTCTACCTCAATATAATAGGTTATATAAATAATGCCACATTTTTCATTAGTATGTAATATTAAGTTGCATGTCCTGTTGTAATAACTTAGGAATATGTCCATTTGAGAGGATGCAAAAGTGATGTGTTCTGTGGATGTTTTGAGGGGGAGGCTTAGAGAGATGCTGGCTTCCCACAATCATCCCTGGAGAACAATGGCGGCTAAGGTGAGGAGGAGGCTGTTGTTCATTGCCTATCTTCATCTTGCGGCTTCAGGGGCTGAATGAGCCCAAGGTGTAAAAGGAGGTTGTAGATCGATGTTACCATGACATTCTGTGATCTTCAGTGTCAAGACACTGGAGGATTAAAAATATTGAGAAAAAGAGAAGAGAGAAGAAATTGAAGGTGGCAGCGAGCCATGGCATGGCACTGGGAAGGAATGATTATACTGTACTTATGTTTAGGAGTGGAGACCTGTATATTATATGTATACCACTTCTTAATAAGCTCTATTTTTTATAAATATTGGTTTTTAAATAACCTTTAAGGAATGTGAAGGAGTGGAGATTTTTCTCAGCAGCTAAACCTAATTAAGTATCTTTTAGCCTAATATTGTCCTCATACACCCTAAGACCTTTTAAGTAAATACCTAATTATGGAGTGAACTGATGATAATAAGGGGAAGAAATAACATAACAGATGTGCTCACAGAAAATGTAAACAAACCGAGTGGCGCGCATCGTATCCTGCCGTATGTCTAAGGGTTATGGTGAACTGCTGCAGTATGAATGAGGAACGCCGGCGAAACACGCGGGGCCTACTGTATATATATACCATATGCTTGTACATGAATGTGTGGTGATGACCTAAGTGTAGGTAAAGTAACAAGACATACCTAGGAAATCTTGCATGTTTATGAGACAGAAAAAAGACACCAGCAATCCACATGTAAAAAAACAAGGAGTACAGGCTAGGTTTTGCACTACTTGTGGGACGTTAGCAGGTACCTCCTGGGCGGTGCCTGTCTGCAACCTACCTACAAATGACTTATACAGGAGCAAATGGAGACAAATGGTTTGTGCAGGACCCAGCGTGGCTGTGATGGGCAGTCATCGCTTCAGAAGTGTACATTATGTAGAAGGGATTCAGAAACCGGCACACGGACTTGATTTTCCTTGAGATGCAGGAAGTACAGTGCGGCACTCTGAAGGGGAGGGAGTTTAATGTTGCAGTTTATATATAGCAACTTCATGAGTGTAAAAGCGCCTGCCTCTGGCAAGACAGTGATGGAGTGAATGATGATGAGTTTTCTTTTCGGTCCTTCCCCTGCGCTTGTGCAGGAAAGCTTGACTGATGTGTTAATAAATAAAAGAAATAAACAGTTCCAAAGTAAAAAGGCCAATATAATAAAAAATCATGATTCAAGGAAGAGGCATTTGTGATCAAAAGCCTACCACAGACACTACCGCTACTAGTACTCATCTATTATAGGTCAGAATATAATGCACATCAAAGCTACGAGGAAATATAGTATTAAATATATGACTGATGTTGGCTTTTAATGGATGCACTGCAGGGTGTGCAATAATGAAATGGCATCTAAAAACAGTTGCTTTAAAACTTGCTACCTAAAGTGTGTCCTACCTGAAAATACCTGCACCACTATATTTTGGTACAGGAAAAACACCTTCTATTTTTGTTGGGTATATGTGATTATTAACACTAGAAATGACAGCTCTTTATTAAATACAATACCATTATTTACTACAATAAACAATTTTCCTCATCACTTTTGCTCAAGATTTAACCCCCTCCACCCTCTGTTTTCATTATTCCCCATGTTCTTTTTTTTTTTTTTTTTTTGTAGTGGGTTCATTTACACTATTTGGCTCCAATCAAAACAACCAAGTAATGTATGATGTGGAAAGGTGACAGTCACCATATATGTAGTAGTCACCCAACAACATAGTGGTAACAGTTAAGTGGGAAGGTGGTGAGTCACTATGGCTCAGTCTAACTAGTCATAACATAGTTAACAGGAAGGTGGTTCATCAAGCCTGACGATCCTCAGTGTGCCAGCTGAGACGTTGCCAACAAGCCACAGTAAATGAGTTACTTTTCCTGACATGTGCAGGCGAGTACAGTGGGAGTGCATCTGTCTCATGCTCAGCAGAGGCGGAGGTTCAAGCCTTCATTACTTCCTGGTTGAATGATCCCACACGGATATTAATTTTTTTTTTGCATTTGTTTCGGTGGTATACAGTGTATATACGTCTTGTAGGCAATGTTTCGTGTCGCATAAATTCTGGCAGCATCTCAAATCAAGTGGGAGGAGAAAGCTGGTGCAGGCCCACATGTGAGAATGGGTCTGTGTGGTCTGTACGCAGTATAAAAAATGAGGCAGGAAGTGTTGGTGCATTGTAGGAGGCACAGCACTTATTTCAGTAGTCCTTGTTCAGCATGCCTGCCTAGCTAGCAAAGCATATCTGACTCCCAGGCGAATCTGGGACTCTTCCCAAGTGACTAAGCTCTCTAGCACAGATGGAATTGTCAGTGAAGATGAATTTCATGGTTTGAGGGTTTGAGCAGAAAGCTGTGCCCCAGGGATACCAGAAGGAAGAAAGAAAAAGAAAGAAAAATAGTGGTAAGTAGGTATGTGTGTGTGAAAGTGGGTGGGTGAAAGTGGTGGGTGTAGTAGGTGGGTGGAGTAGGTGGAAGGACTGTGTGGGGAGGGAAGAAAGAGCATGGGGACCCAACATGGATGTTGACAGAGGAAGAAGAGTGAGGGTGGTGATGATGGTATAATATGTCATTTTGACAGCAGCAGCACCCTGACTCAGCATATTTATAAGTTCACTAACTCACAACAACCAGCTTCAGAAAACTAATATCAGTTCTCATGAAGTGTCAGTGGCTTCATACCACATATGTATACAGTGGTGTTTTTCTCAGTTACGATGGTCCCAAAATACGCCCTTTTATGTAAGTTTATTTTTAAATGCTTTTGTACAAGTATATTTTGGGGTGTAAAAAGGACTAGTCTATTTTGGCGCGGCATGTATAGGGATAAATTAGTTTGGTAATGGCATGAGCAGCATTCTCGAACAAAAATATATATCGTAACTCGAGGTACCACTGTATATAGAAACCAGAAGGAAGGACGCAAGAGAGGGTGTAAATGAAAGGAGGGAAGGACGGGGCCGAGATGAAAGGAAGAGCCGGTGGAGGTGAAAGGAAGAGTGAAGGAAGGTGTGCCAGGTGCAGGAGGAAATAGAATGCCAGAAGAAAATGTGTGGAAGGAAGGAACATAAAGAAAAGGAAGGAATTGGACCTTCAGCAGCTTCCAGCTAATAGCAGTTCTGAGCACGTATGTCCCAGTGACTATGTGTGTATATATCTAGAACAGAAGGGAAGGGCGAAGAGATGAAAGGGAAGAGGAAGTAAAAAAGAAAGGAAGGAAGGAAGGGAGGAAGGGAAGGAGGAAGGAAGGGAAAGAAGGAAGGAAGAGAGGAGGAGGGTGGGTGGAAGTGGGTGCAGTGTGCAGTGCAGAAGTAGTGATCTCATGATAGTGCAGAAAAATTGTTAGTGGGTATGAAGTAGTAGTGAGTGCAGTGAGTGTGGAAGTGGAAGTCACCATGAAAAGAAGTAGTGTGGGAAGGGTGTAGAAGTGGGTGGGGGTGGGTGGGTGGTGGGTGCAGGGTACAGTGGGTGAAAGTGGGTGTAGGTGGGTGGTGGGTGGGTAGGAAGGGAAGGAAGGAAGGAAGAAGGAGGAAGAGGAAGAGAGAGGAAGGAAGGAAGGGAGGGAAGGAAGGTGGATGGGAAGGTGAAGAAGGATGGGAAGGAGGGTAGAAGAGAGAGGAGGTGCAGGAGAAGTACAAAGGAAAAGATGAGGAGAGAGGGAGAAGTATCTTTGGGAAGAGAGAGAGAGGAATGTTGGAAGGAATGACTCCCAGACCATCAACCTAAAGATAACTACCTAACACACAACTACCTCTTTGCTACTACTTTAGAAGAAAACTGCTCAGAAGGAGTCACTGTGCACATACAAAAAACGCCCACAAAATGCAGAGGCACTGTTTTGCCATGTGTGAGATGTTATGTAAAAACACCACTGTACATGAAACCATGTTTCAAAGAGTTCCACAAGCTATAGAACTTCTATGAACATCAGTATTGATCTGTACCCAGTGGTCCTCGGTTTCCATGAAAATTGATTATCAGAATGCTGCTCAAGTACATTGCAGATGATTTACTTCATAAGAAAAGAAATAATGTCCGTAGGTTGGTCTATTTCAGACCCCCAAGAGAAATACCTTACCTGCAACAGCACTTACGAAAATACACTTACGTAAATGTTGGGTTGGAGATGCACGAAAACCGAGGGACCATAGCCATTTGTATATATATTATAGAACAATAGTAATAAAAGAATTTTTTTTTTTTTTTGTATTGTTGGTTTTTGTGTAAACAAAGTTTTGTAAACAATATAATGATATATAATGTTTGTGTGAGTTGTGTGTTTGCATACAATGAGTGTATCATGTTACACTGCACCTTACTTTGGTCTCACAGGCCTGCCTCAGTTACCTGAAAAAAAAAAAAATAAAAATAGTGGAAAAAACAAGAAACCTTCAAATGGGAGTAAAAAATGTTTACAGATTGTGACGGCATTACCATGATGGTGTTGTTCTTATATGCGGCGGCTCATTTTTGCCAACTACCTTCTGCCTCTATATCTTTCGGTAAAGTACGATGTATTTGGGCTTAAACAATCAGAAAAATAATCTTAACATTTTCATAGGAAAATTTTTTTTTCAGGCTGTTACATTTTTAGAGACATAGGGAAGACAGTTTCAGGGTGCGGGCTTTACACCTACCTGCACGACAGTCAAGGTTAAATGATAATGAACCAAAATTACTGCATCCAATACCACATGTTATGGGAAAATACTTGACTGTTTGGTGAACTACTACTGTACTATATAACAATATGCTGTAATACATCTGTAAAATACAGTAATCTGCTTGCCCTATAACTAATGACATAATAAAAATTTCAATTAAACATTTCTGTAATTTATTTCATGATGACTTACCTGCCCCTTTGATAAATTTTTTTCTTTTCGTCACATAAAAAGAAAAAACTAGGGAGATGGTTCAAAAGGGTTCTGATGTGTGCTGCACCAAGCAGAGAGAGAGAGGAGAGAGAGAAGCGGCTCCAAGGTTGTAGCCCAGCCCAAGTGATCGTCTTGGGTGCGTCAGGCGAAGTGTCAACATCATGATCAGGAGCATAAGGAGTCTAGTACAGGGTCCTCTTCTTCCTCATTCTCAGAGTCCCTGACAATGGATATCCTCTCTGCTATAAATGGTGTTAAAAGTCTCAGGTGGTAATAGAACTTGCTTTTCTTTTACATAATGAAAGCTATGTTGCAAACAGTTTGATAAAAGATTAAGTGGTGACCTGTAGCGAGTAAAGTGTGGAAATTTGTTAGAGATAAAGTTGTTTGTCTATTTGTAACCACGTGTGCTCAAAGCAATTCTAAAACCTGAAGAAGAAATGACCGCATCGGTTCATGTTAACCAGCAGATACCTTCATATATTTCTGAAGCTCCGCAGCTGGGGTTTACTGCCCTTAATTTCGCCACTAGTTGGAATAAATAAAAAGGTTCTTTGCTATCTTTATACCACCATTTATATGCTTGTAGCCATATATCCATTTTTTTTTTTTTTTTTTTTAACATGTCTTGACACAGCATTTCCCACCGAGACGAGGTCACCGCCAAAGAAAAGAAAAACTTTCCATCATCATTCAACATACCATCACTAGTACACACATAATCACTGTCATATACTACAATACAAAATAATATACACACACACACACACACACATATATAGTTTGGCCTTCAAAATTCCTGAAGAGTTGTGTTATAAGGAGATCCAGTGAATCTAAAATCACATGTGAATAATCACAACCCAGAGCGGAGACTTAGAGTGCTGAAGATGGGAAGTACAGTGCCTGCACTCTGAGGAGGGAATTTTTTAATGTTGCAGTTTTATAACTGTAGTGTAAAGCATGCCTCTGCTTAGGAAGATCAGTGATGGGTGAATGATGATGAAAGTTTTCTTCAGACCACCCCTGCATGGTGGGGAGAAACAACCCGATGTGTTAATAAAAAAAAAAAAAATGAGTCTGCATAATAAATTTTATGTTATAAGAGACTACTCTCCCTAATGTCTCACTCAATCTGTGCTTCATGCTGACATTCACACAGAAAAAAAAGAAAGATCTCAAAAAAAGGAAGAGATATGGGCATGGACAAACTAGTGAAAATATTTTAACAAAAATCCTGTGGCTAGTTTTCAATTTAGGGATTGAATGCCCACCACAAATCAATTCAGAGTCAGAAGTGTCAAGCCCTCAACAATAGGAAGTAAGAAAACAACCCTTGCAAATAGTGCTGAATTCATCATGGCATACCATCAATCAAAGTTAATTAATCAAATTCATTGAAGTAGGAACCCCAGAAAACTGGGGTTTGACTGCACCTCATGCCTGCGGAGAGGGAAAGTTCAAGGGGTCAACGCCCCACAGCCCGGTCTCAAGCAATTTGATTACAGTCTGATTAAGCCAATATCTACATAAGAAACATTGCCAAATATATAACTGTTTCTGAACAAAATTAATCATTTTTTACCTTTTCTGCGTTCATATCGTGAGCAGCTATATATTCTCTCTCTCTCTCTTTACGTGCTGATAGCTTCTGGTCCACCCTAGATTAATCCTAGGTCCAACTCTGTCAGGTTTCCATGTAAGCGGCATAGGTTTTCATTCCCATAGTCCTAAATGAAAACATCAAAATTTTAAGCCATCACAAAAATACTACAAAGAAGAAGATACCGTGTTAATGTTAATAAGAAAACAGTAAACACTACTGTAATTAACAAGTCAACTAAAATAGCCCTGATACAGTGAGTCTCTAATATGTGAAGTTAACAATTCCTTAATGAGAAGTTATCACAAAATGATTTGTACATTTAATTTTTTACTAAAATATTATGCAATATTTTATTTCTTTTTCTTTGATTTCTGTTACTGTGTAGAACCCAGTAACGGTCTGTCAGATACGATTTTTTTTCGTGTAAAGGTTGCTTTTTTACGGTCAATATTTTTTTCTGTGTGACGGTCCGTACAGACACTGTTCACCTGCCTTATAAACACTTGCTCAGAGACGTCAGTCTAGCGTTGTTTGCCAATTGCTGGAGGGCAATACCATGCGCTCTTTAAACATTCTGGCTTGTTTGTTGTTTATTTTTATTGCTACAGTTTAGTGATTGTCACTGTGAAACCAGATACCATGGGTCCAAAAACTACAGAGTGGAGTAAGGCTATAGCACCCAGCCAGTGATAATTTGTGTTAACAGTGTAGCAATGGAGGTAAATATGTCACAGAGCTTTTCCCAGGTTATCCTAGGTTTCTACACATATGCTGCTATGTATGATAATCTATGTATAACTGGATTTGTGTATACCTGAATAAACTTACTTAGCAGTGATTAATCGATGAAAATGACGACCTGGCTTTCCCTTCCTACCACAATGTTTGAGGACTATAGGGACACTGACAAGAAGCGCCGCCCTCTGCCACCTACCACCATCTACCACTCCAAGGTAAGTGTAAATATTTCTTATTTATATAAAGATGTGAAAATTTCTTATTTATAAATTAAAGTGTAAATATTTCATTTATAAATTAAAGTGTAAATATTTTCTTATATATAAATTATTTTTTGTGTTTGTGTGATAGTGGTGATGAAAACTCTGCTGAAACCACTATTGTTTGTGTGATAGTGTCTTTCTGCTGAAACCGACTACCACCCTGTGCTTTTGGTCAGATGTTTTCCATACCCAACAACACCAACACACTCCACCATATGCAGATTCGTAATAAATTTTCAAGAGAACATAAGAAAAGACATACGTGACCTACCCGACCCATGAGGCAAGTTATCACTCACCAGAAGCAGACCCCTGACCACCTGGGCCTAACCTTCTCAAGGAGTAAGCTCTCAGTAGTCAGGTCATTTCCACTTAAGGGTAGTGGGACGACTGGTGCAGCTGGTCAGGTCCAGCCACACCCACCCACACCTGCCCACTCACTGTATTTGTCTAACCTATTTTAAAACTACACACAACGTCCAGCCCCTATAGGCGGTACTGGAAGTTTGTTCCTCATCCACAACTCTGTACCAAACCAGTGCTTTCCCTATACCCATCCCTAATCCTGAACTTTTCCAACTTAGAAACCATTGCTCAGGTCCTGTCTTGGCTGGATATTTTCATCATATTATCCCTTTATTTATTTCTGTTTTCCATTTATCCCCTCAAATGCCTTATCTGTGGAGAAGTACATATATCCTCCCTAATTCTAGCCTTTCAAGAGAGTGCAGATTTCAAGAGCCCTCAGTCTCTGTCCTCATGGGGAAGATTTCTGATACATGGGATCCAACTGTCATGTCTCACAGGTTTTCAGTGCATTTTATGTCCATTCTGTAATACAGTGACCAGACTGTGCAGCATATAATCTAATGAGGCCTAACCACTAAAGATATGAGTTGAAAAGAATAACGAGGACTTTATTATTTATCACTTCTTGATATGAAACCAAGGATTCTGTTAGCTTTATTGTGAACACTTATGCACTGTTGTCTTGGACTTCAGATTACTGCTAACAGAACTCCCTAAATCCTTCTCATAATCACAAGTATTAAGATCTACATTATTCACCAGCAGTTTATATGGCATGGATTACATTTGTCCTGCCTTGGCTAGAACTTTGCATTTGTCTACAGTAACACCATCTGCCACTTCTCCGATACATCTCAGTCTATTCAAATCATCCTGAGTGCTCTAATGTCACCATTATAAAATGATTGGAGGAGATGGCCTATTTTTAGTGTCATCAGCAAATTTATCATTATGTTATTCCCTCATCTATATACGTTTATCATAATTATGAAAGCAACAGGGCCCAAAACCCTGTGGGACACCACTTGAGACTATGCCCCATTCTGATTTCTGCATTTATATGCAAACTCTCTGCCACCTATTTAACCCTTGTGACTGTTTGGAGTGGTATATATGTCTTGCAGGAGAGCCACTGTTTGGACGTATCTATGCGCCACACTCGGTCTCTGCGGCTTCAATGAAGCGCGGGAGGCTGGTGAGGCCTACATGTGAGAGGAGAATGGGTCTGCGCGTGGTGGGTGGTGCACAGTATACTAAGAAAATGTCAGGGACAGAGGAAGTGGTGCTGTAGGAGCTTCCATAATGTTTGTGTCATTGTTCACCATGCCTCCTGCAGTAAAGCAGTACCTCACTCCCCAGTGAATTGGAGCCTTCTCTTCCCAGTGATGTAGTTCTACCAGGCAGGGATGGAGGGTGCGGTGAAGTGGGCCATGTGTGGCATGGTTTCAGGAGGGTATTACAGAAAGCAGTGCAGGATAACATAATTGATGAAAACCCAGATGACCCACAGCCTTCCTTGCCACTTCTGGTGCTGGGCGTCTCATTCACGTTCTTGTACCAGGGCGTAAGAGGAAACTATTTCACCATGTGCAGGACTCTGATGTGAGCAGTGAAAGTGATGACAGTGATTTCTAAGGGAGTTATTAGAGAGAGAGAAGCGGTTCTGAAGTAGCGAGCAGTGAGGAGAGTATTCTCCGTGTAGAGCGGCAGTATGTACGGCTTCCATGCGTTCTGGTAGTGTTTAAAGGAAAAGAAGAAGAGAGTAAAAATCTCGGAGTACATTTCTTGGCCCTACTTTGAGTGATAGTGAAGATGATGATATTGTGACAATGGGATCGCACGTAATGTCTTTGCGTGGGGTAAAAAAGGTGGTAGTGTGGAGTGCAGTGGCAGCAGGGGTGCGTGGTGTTGGCGGTGGCCGCTGGTCATGTGGCACCAGGAGGCGGGCCACTGCTAATCGCTACATAACCTCTCAGCTCCACCCCACCACTCCCACAACCTGCACAACCACAACCTGCACACCAACCACAACCTGCACCAACCACAACCTGCTGTCCACAACCACAACCTGCACAACCACAACCTACACAACCACAACCACAACCACCTGTCAATATCAAGGGTACCCCACCAACAGGACATCTGGGATTGGCGGCAGGTGACAGGCCCAATCAACATGGCTTTGATGAAGCGCCCTCTGGGAATCTACGACCATGTCTCCTGATGTACATGCAGAACTAGAATGCTTTCAGTTATTCTTCGATGAACCCCTGATGGACATTATTGTCAGGAAAGCAACACATACTATGAGTACACCATGGCAAACACAATGCAGTACTTTCTCACTTAAGTTCATGAAAAGCTCCACTACCTACTGCTGGTGGAAGGAGGGACCACAACTGTGTGGAGATGTGTACTTGTTCTTTGCCACAATGTGCTGCCACATGTGTATACAAGCGCACTGTCAACATACTAAGTCGACAGAACGCCTGATTTCAACCCCAGGTTTTAGTGATATTATACCAGTGAATGGTTTTGATACTGTTATGTATGCTTCCACTTCTCCCATGAAAACCAGGCCTGACAGAAACGACAGTTATAAGATCAGGAATGTGTTTATGTACATGTAAAAGTGCTGCTCTTGTTTTTCCTTCAGGAAGCTTGGTATTGATGAGTCTTTGTTCAAAGGCAGACTATCAGTTCAACCTTGGCAGTATATGTCTCCAAGCAAGAGGAAACACTTTAGTATAAAGTTATTTGTACTGTGTGATGATTGCGAAAGTGGTCCTGGTTTGGATATAATTAATAACAATGCACTGGCAGTAATACATTTGCGGAGATACCAGGAAGTTATTGGGTATCTCTCTGGTGATGTGTTAGAATGATGGAACCATATCTTGGTAAGAGACATATATTATATATATATAATCAACTGGTACACTTCTTCTTTTTAGTAAGCTATACAGAGTGGAATTTTGGTGAAAATTTTTGGGGGGAAACGGATTAATTGTATTTACATTATTTCTTATGGGAAATAAGGTTTAAATTCCCAATTTTCGTGTTGAGGCCCTAGTTCCTGGAGCGGTTAAGCCTTAGTGAGGACCACTGTAGTAATAAACAATTTTTAATGTATACATGCTATTATACAGAAACTGCCTCTCACTTAGTACGTACTCATTTACCGACGATTCGGATTACGATGGGCTCTCTGACCAGTATGCATACCTAAATAATGTACGTATATTAAAGCTGATTTCCTCTATTCTGTTTATTTCAATATACAGGTGGTCCTGGTTTTAGCGAAAATTGTTCCAGAATGCTGCTTAAGTGCCATTACCGGCAATTTATTTCCCTTTAAGAAATAATTTTCACGTAGGTTAGTCTATTTCAGACCCAAAAATACACTTGAACCACTTACGAAAATACACTTACATAAATGTTGAGTTTGGATCACAAAACCGGGGGTCCATGTGTACACTACTGTATAAACATTTAAAAATAACCAGAAATGTTATAAATGGTACAAAAGGGGACATTAAAACAATATCAAAAATGGTTGACACAAACTCAATACCATTATACAGTGGACCCTTTGGGAAAACAAACATAATCAATTCAGGAGCTTGTTCTTAACTCAAAATGTTCGAAAATCGAATCAATATTTCCCATAAGAAATAATGGAAATACAATTAATCCGTTCCTGCTGTCAGGAGGCTGACAAATAGTACTCACTATGGCGCTATTATCAACTCGACAACTTATTTATCACAATTCATCTAATATGACATAGTAATTAACAATATAAATAACTACAAAAACCTGATATACACTCTAGAATGAATAAAATATGTATGTCATTACGAATGTGGTGGCGGGGAGGGTGGTGGCAAGCATTCTTGGTCCCGCTATGAAAACATCTTCCCATTCTTTCCTCCTTCAGACGTGTTAGTATAAGAGAAAACGGAGTTTGTAATGCTAACTGCATTAGATCACTTCTTTCCAGTTGGCCTCATGGAGTGAACAGAATTCCTTCCTGTCCAGGCTGGTAACAGCAACAACAACAACAATTGGTTTGTTTACAAAACTCCCGAACCTTCTACACTCTCATTCTCTCTCGTTTATTCATTTAATCTTGTTTACTCACCTCTCACTCTACATTAAGACTGAATCTTACCACCACTGCCTCTCATCACCACTGCCTCTAACACTGCCTCAACCAATGAACAAGCACCACTGCCTCTCATCACCACTGCCTCAACAAATGAACAAGCTCCAAACACAATTAATTAATTGTGAAATGTTTGGAAGAGCAAGCAGGGTAATGTTCACTGGAGGATAAACAAAGCTAGACTGACTCACGACGCCTGGGCAGACAGGTCTGAGTAGCACTTGTTCGATTGGCGGAAAGTGTTCGATTACCGAAATAAAATTTGTTCTAAAAAAGTTTTCTATTTCCGATTTTTTTGATTGCCAAGGTGTTTGATTTCCGAGGGTCCACTGTAGTATGTTCCTCACTTAGTGACGAATTCGTTTAACGACGTGGTCTCAGGAACGGAACTCCGTCGTTAAGTGAGGAGAGGCTGTATTGCACTATTTTTCCTTAATGCTGAGAGGCTTTTGATCCAAGGAAGTGGACCTATCTATTCCTTGGTTGGAATATCTTCCACTCCAAAGGTGCTACAATACCACTACGGGTTAAGGGCTTTCTTCTGATTAAAATATGACAATTCTGAATGGCATTAATCTTCAATGGCTGATGCAGTGTATGAAATGGATGGAATGTTTCATGGGTTAAGGCTGTGTAGGCAAACGTTTTGTTGGATTCTGTGCAATAACTGGAAAATGCATCTTCTGGTCAGCTTGAAACTTTTAGCACTGACGTGTTTTCAAGGAAACAATCCCTTGACGATAGGTTGTGTAAATTATCATGTGCCAATTTTATTAAATCAAATTGGTTTCTGTGAAATAATTGGAGAATCTCTCTTCTGTTCCCGATTAGAAATTTTCACAGTGTTTAGCTTTTATTTGGTTAAATCAGTTTAAATTTTTCGTTTATATCCTAAAATTGTGTGTCTTCAAGACCATTCTTATGGGTTTACATACCTACTTTAAAAAAACTTACATAACATATTTTCAGCTGGTCAATCTTGTTAAAAAAAAGTTTGGACTTTTTTTAAACCTCAAAACCCCCAGTTCACTTTTTGGAAGAAACTGAAAAATTGAAATAGTATACACCTCTCCTCATAGCGCATCTTTCCAAACACCTCGGACATGATGTGCTCTTTGACCAGTATTTTTACCTAAATAATGTATATTAAGCTGATTTCCTCAATTTTCTGTTTTTCAATATACAGTACACTGCTGTTGAACATTTAAAAATATTCCCAAAAAAATTATAAATGGTGTAAGGTGACATTAAACAATATCAAAGATGGTTGATGCAAATTCCTACCATTATAATGTCCTGTTTAGTGGTTCGAGATGGGGTTTGGTCCCTATCCCATCGTTAAGTGAGGGAGGGCCCTTCTCATGCAAAAAGAGCCCCACTGATAAAGGCCCTTTCCCAAAACATAAAATGATATGAAATCCGGGGGGCCCTGTATGTCCCAATTTACAATTTTTTTGAAAAAAGTGGATATTAGTTTCCCCCTGACTAATAGATCCCCTTCTGATTCCTTAAATCTTCAACACTAAAATTTTTTTCTGCATTATCAACAAGCTGCACCGCATTATTAATCCGTGGTTTCCTCAATCCCACCAGAAAACACAGGCATAACCAACACAAAAAACCCCTTTGCATTTGGGCGCTAACCCTTTTTAAAAAATCAGTGCACATAAAAAAACCTAAGATCTGGAACTTGCCCAAAAATCGAAAGGTCCCTATCTTTAAGGGAATTAGGCTATTATTAAAAACCTTTATTTCTTGCATGTAATCCCGACAGCAATCCCTTTTTCTCAAAATAAACTTTTCCAATT